>CAIGRT010097823.1:0-12523 GCA_903798405.1 Fraxinus platypoda | reverse complement strand
AAAAAATAAAGTCAAACGGACTCCAAACTTTCAACATTTTTCATAGAAAATTATACCAATCAAACACAATTAATTACAATTCCCAGTAAAACAATTTCTAGGAAAATATTTTCTCTGTAAAACATTTTTTTTCCACCCATTTTCCACCTTGCAATCAAACGACCAAGATTTTCACAGCCTTTCTTGACCTAAGCAAATATTAATCACCTCATGTTCTTGGACAGCTGAATTCAAGGACATATTGGAACCATATTCTTCATGTCATCTTTTTCTAACATAGACCCACTACTGGCGGGGTGGTGGTGGTTAAGAATTACTCGTATGCTTATGTTTTTACATTTGATACAAACTTATAATTGAATAATTGTGTGCAAGGTGGAACAATGTCAATATGGCATCTAATATATTTTAAGTTGGCTACTGAATTAATTAGTCTCTATTGGCTCTAATTGATTCTTTTGTTTTGAAATTATAATAGGTTCCTCCAACAAGAAAAAGGACGAAATAAGTAGTCAGGAGATGCTTTAGCAGTTTCAGAGATTTCCATCGTTGCTGCTTTTGCATCACCTAAGGAAAGAAATTGGTTCCACTACATTTTCTGGACTAATACATATATTTTATACCAGCATTTTTTCTGAATTGTTGAAGAGGACCCCCTATGGGTTCCTTTCTACTCGAATCCCATTCTATTACTCAGAACCATTATTATCGACTCATTCTTTTGCTGGGCTACAACTTTTTCGGGTGGTATTGTGTCCTAACTGTGGCAGTTTCTAATGGTAGTGGTGGTTTCTATGTGCATTTTGTGGATGGAAAATGTGAAGGGATCCAGTCTTGTGTTTTCAATACACTTTCAGAGGCATATGTATTCAACATTGAATTCAAAATCATAATTGTTGGACAGTGGCATTTAGAAAGGATTATAAACTATAAATCTTGAGTCTATTCAGTGTTTAGTCTTTTGATAAATAGAAATTCCCAAAGTATGCTGGATCTTCCCTTTTTTCGGTCACGGAGCTATCAATTGAGTTGTTTAGGTTATAGAATTTCATCTCTAGTTGGTGCTTGAAGATTAGAAAATGTCGTGCAGGTTCATCTCTTGACCTCCACAATCATTTCATATATAACTTAATTGGAAGAATAATGATATTCATCTAGACTCTAGATGATCATCGGTTTATATGATAGTGACGGTGAGATCATTATCACATTAATCAATGTGTAAAAATGCATAAAAATATATTCAAACTTCATTGGACAATTTGTCAAGTGATTTTACTTCACATACATCAATGATTATTTAGACTATATAATAGCATTCTTTTAACTTGCAGTTGTTATCGGCCTCATAATCAAATCCACCGAACAGATGGAGCTGGAACTTGGGCTCTCTCTGATACCAGGTCGCTTGAGGTGACTTGAGCAAGATATCCTTAAAAGGGTTGCTTTATCATTCATTTCCATGGGCAGAAATGAATGACGTGACAGATGTAAAGTATGGCATGTTAGATTGAGCACGACTAAGGAAGAGAGAGATTCCGTCAAACTTGGTGAACGTGACAAAATCCAATCTTTGTACTTGAGTTCAAAAACACCAATTTTGGCAATTACATACAAGGGAATTCCGAAGTTCATTTCTCTTGCTTTACACTAAAAGCCTACCCCAAGATTTTAGTGATTTATTTCGTAGTTTCATATTTAATTATTTAAATAAATAACATATAAAATCTCTTCGCTAATGAGTATTAACAACTGAATTTTCACCCACCGTCTACTCCTGTTATGATGTGCTGGTATATTATATTAAAGAAGACGAGCATTTGAAGCAATATGTTGAACAATTCAACCAAACCATGCATGTTATTACTCATTAGTGCATTTCTATATGGCATTGTGATTAGTAACAATCAAACAAGATAAGAATGCTGTTATTCATTGCTCCAAGCATACGAAAAAGTACTGGACGATTTAGTCAGAAATGCAAGGCAAAGAACCATATTCAGTAGGAAGACTTGTCCTCAAGCCTATACCATCCTAACATATTTACACATTTGGGATCTCAAAGTGAGTCATGTTGTACTAAAATGCCAATAAAAAACCATAAAATCGACATAGATGAAGGCATTGACAAGTCAAGTTACCATCCTCCTCCCCACACGCGTTATTTTAAGACCCACAGGAGAAACTATTATCAAGAACAGCGAAACTGCTCACAGTCTTCTGCACCAATCCTTGTGAAGTTTGAAACGAGAACATTTATCATTCTTCTTATAGAAGCCGCGAACTCTGAGGAGGTGCTCTTTTTGCTACCATCCAGGATCTTTCCCTTGACCACGGAACCAACTACTGCACCCCCCATGTATGCTCTACATGCCGAAAGAATATCATGTGCGTGAGAACGGAAATGACCTGTCACTAAATCCTCGAAGTGCTGCAACCATATGAACATTCGAAAAATAAGACCTCAAAAATAAAAATCTTGTCATAGAAGGGGAAACACAGTGTGTGCAAATATGCATAACGGCATAGCATGCAATCAAGGTTCAAATTTGCAAATTAGCAAGTTGAAGAGGGAGGAAGAGACCAAAACTGATATAGCCTGTTTTAGTTGCAAAGGATATGGGGATCCCAGTAATTCTAGCAAAGATCCAAACGGAACGGTAAAAAAGGATTCATGTCGCTGATCCTAAATTATTGAAAACAAGGCTTCATGGCCAAACAGTACTTCTCCAAATCCTTAGTTTGACTTCTGATATTCAGGATATATAGCCTTTGTTTGGATTTCATCAAATTTGGCTAAAACTTTACTTTTCATGAAATGAGTGGTGGACAAGTGGGTAGTACTTGTGGATCCTTCGAAATGTGTGGTTAAAAAAATTTAAAGGGGGGAAAAATGAAACCCAAACAAAATCATTTTATGATCAAATAGACATTCTGAGGTTTTGCTAACGTCTTAGAAGGGAGATTAACCAAGCACCTACAGAATTTCTAGGATTAGAAGTGATGGTATCAGTCATTTTAAATAACAGGAGCCTATTAGATTCAACAGACAGCACCCGGAGAAAAACATGTAGGAGAAGAATGGATATGTACCATAAGCCATCACTTGTGGACTAGTAGAGCATAAATAATACTCGAGGTGAAACAAAGAGACGCAACTCAAAATATACATCTTTTGATTAAGCATCAAACATATCTACTAATTCCCAATGTTAAACTACGTTGCCTAAATGTTTAAACCGTTAGAAAAAGGGACATTTTTATTCATTTAAAATTTATCTTCAACACACTCCCTCACATGCAAGTGAACTTTTGTTTTATCAAAGATTTGACATGTGCACAATTTCCATTAATGGGTGATGATGAAATTCGAACCCAGATCTTTAGCCTGCTTTGATACAATTCTTTACAAATGGGTGGAGACGGGACTTGGACACAAACCCAACCACCTAATCTAAAACCACATAATCTAAAAGTTTAAACCGTTAAAGAGTTGAGTTTAAAAAAAGAAGGGTATTTGTAAACTTCAAGGTAGGGGAACTGAAATGCGCCGACTCTACAGAAGAAAACTTTTTCATTAAGAGAAATGAATCCAAAAGTTTAACTAAGGCAGCTTAATTCTCGATGTTGACCTACGAAAAGCATTTGCTCCGAAGTTTATAAAAGTAATTGGCCATTAAATGAAACAAAATAAACATCACCTCATTCAAAAGTAGCCATGCTGAACTAAAATGAGAATGTTGTTGACAAGGAGTCTTGAATCATACCTTTGGTGGCCTCCTAAGAGTGTACACCATCGTTTTCAAGGATAGGACAAATACATCCTCATTGTATGACCTGGCTTTCCTCTCTCCCTCTGCCCCAACGTATCTCGATTCATACCCAGGCTCGTTGAAAAAGGGCTTAGCATTCAAAATAAGAGCTTGAATAGACACCAAGACCTGCAGCATTGTTGATGAATTTGGCACCCACTTCTCATTTCCTTGACCAGTCCAAGTGTTAAGAAGGCTGAGACAGACTTTTCCACAGTCGTACAAGTTTGGGTTTAGTCGCAAGCCACCAGAATAGTAGTAAACCATCTATCAAGGATCATTTCAAAAATCAGTGGACAATAAATGTGTTTCAAATGCCAAACGAAGCAAAAAGTAGCATTTAAGACAAAGCTGTCCTCTCGAAATACATACTGGTGGTATGTCTGGATAGGTAGGAGGGAACAGAACATCAAACACAAATAGACCATCGTGGTAGGGAGTGCCTGGTGGTCCAATAATAACAGCCCTCAAGAGATCCATCCTTGATTCATAAACTCTTACGTATATCGTTTCTGTGGAGGCAAAGGGGGCAGAGGATTACATGTAGTTCAGTGTAATCCCCAAAGATGCAAAAGAGATTATTGACAAAGAGAACGACATAGATATGTGATTTCAAACTAAGATGCATCTTCTATACAAGTATCAGACAATACAAAATAAAACAATCTACATAAACACCAGTGGGTATTATGATTTGTCAAACCATAAAGAGAAAACAGTGTGAAAGTTAGTCAAGATCAAAAAATATCAGCCAGTAATTTTCTTATGACTAAATTCCTTGCATAATAGGTTCCAGATCTATTTCAGCAGAACCTATGAAGAATAAGTAGAGCCTAGCTTGTTAATTTCTAAAAATATTGTCACGATTTGCCGTGTTTCCACGAAAAAGTCCAAGTGACCAACTAATATCATCATCAACAAAAAATGTAGAACCCCAAAATTTTACGAGTTGCGTTGCATATAATTTATTTGCCAATTGATAGAAATGTCATGTCTAGTCAAATCGTTATGCAAGTCAATTTGTTATGCCCAATAGTTAAATAGATATATATGATTTTTCCTTAATAGTTGAGGGACTAAAGTCAAAATAAGTATTTAATTTTATACTTTTATTTAATTGGGCCAAACAGTTAACTATTTAAGAAGTTAGAATTACCATATCAATATTAGGCCTATTTTGAAGCTCACGATAAATTGCGAATTATGGAATTAAAAAAATTATTTTGGATAAGCCAAGCTCGAGTTAGAGCCAATTAAGAAAACTACTCAATTAATAATATTAGTTATCGATTTAGACTAAATTACTATAACAGTATTGGACTCGTTTGATAGGTCGTAAATAATCATGTATATTAGGTCGAGAAATATATTTTTGATAGGCTCAAATTAAATTAGGATCGATAATAGAAACAACATATAAACGAAATTCTAAATAATTAATAACCTTACCTTAAAACAGTTTTTTCAGCCAATAACAGTTTTAGAAAAACTTATCTAGTTTAAAAGTGGATAATTATGAAATGAATATTGATTAGTTTAAACCTGCGTGTATTTGGATAGGAATGGAGTTTATATTTTTATTATCCCAATTTATTATCCTAATTAGTTAAACCCATCACTAAACACCAGTATCAATAATCAATCTCAATCAGAATACTTCAAATACAACTTAGGTAGGACACATTTTCTTCTCTTTGCACGTCAATGTCACTATATAAGTGACATGTGATTGAGTAATAAAATACTAGTTGTTCAATTCTAGGAGACTTTAATATTTATACATTATCAATATTATTAACATAATCTAATATTAATTCAAATTTAAAACTAATCACTTTGATTTGATAGAGTTGACTAAAAGTCCTAAACCCTTTAAAAGACTTCAATCCGAACTACTATATAAAGGCACGATATTGCCTTGCTGTCTCACTCCAATTTTTCTCCAGCAAATTACCCAGTAGCCGTTCTCCCTCTCCCTCTCTCCCCCTTTATTATACATAAAAATACAGATTTTGGAAAGAAAAAGGTAGAACATATTAAGTCTTTGGATTTGAAATAAAGCATCTCATTTTCTGCAATTTTGTTTTCCACATTTATCTTCAAAAGGTGAGTTGCTCAGTGCTAGAATTATTATTTTTCATGGTGTGATAATTCTCATTTTATGTTGGTAAGAGAGAGTGCATAATTTCATGTTTGATTTGAATGTGGAGTAGCAAGCATCTCATTGGGTATAATTCGTTATACTCGTCCCTCCTTATTTACAAATTTTAGGTGACAATTAACATACTGGGCGGCGGTGGATGGATGTGCTATTAGACTAATGGATCCTCGTTATAAAGTACTTTAATTTTTAGAAACATTAGAATTTTTAAAAGCATTTGATTATTTTTTAGATTTAGCCCTCATTTGATCCCATTATTTGAGATTATAATTTTTAGAATAATGTTATTTCGAAGAATGTGTGGTTAAAAAAGAATATTTTTTGTTTACGTATAATATTATTTTATTGGAGAATGTGTGGTTGATAAGAAGAGAGAAAAATGAATTATAGCCCCTGTTTGCCCCCCATTANTATTGGAGAATGTGTGGTTGATAAGAAGAGAGAAAAATGAATTATAGCCCCTGTTTGCCCCCTATTAATTGGCATTTTTGGGGGGTAGAAAATTTTTAGAATAGTGATTGATGGGAGATGTGTGGTTGAAAAGTTTTTGATTTGTGTGTATTATTATTTTATTTGATGAATGTATGGTTGAGATGAAGAGAGAAAAAAAATTAATGTAATGGAATGGAATATAATGGGGGGCAAACAAGGGCATAATTTTAATGAGGGCCAAACGGGGGCTTAGACTCAATTGTGAGTAACATTATTATTCCAATTAGTCCCATTTCAATCGCATGTTAAAAAATTAGTTTTTATCAATATTTTGATAAATAATAAGATTCCAAAACATTCCGCATATTTTAATAGATCTTTTATTAAAGGTTGTCAATTTTTATTGAATTTCTCGTTATATCGGAATTAATTGTTTTAAGCACTTTAAGAAATTCATGTTTGGTAACGCGTCGAGCTGTCAGAATTTGGGGCGTTACGAAATTTTTTACACCTACTAGTGGAGAAAAACCTCGTAAGGATAAGAGACATGGGGCTAAAGAGAGCCACAAAATTACATTCAATCAAGTCACTATGACTATTTAACAAGTTGGCTTTCCATTATCTAACTAATTTCTACTACCAAAATATCTCAATATTAAATTACAAAATAATCTCTCCCCCTGAGATAGAAAAATGCACAAATAATATGTGATGTGTGTGTTTAACTAACGCATTTAGTACCATTTAAACTTGATAAATTAAAGAGTTTTTAAAACGTTTTGATGTGTGTTTTAGTATTGTGTTATAGGATAAGTGAATTGGTGGAAAATGAGTTTGAAATAACCAATAAGTAGTATTGATATGAACCAAGGAAAAGAGGAATTGAAACCATGCAAAGAACGAGGCCTAAAAAATCTTACACGGTGCCTAGGCGCCATATTGTAGCACCTAGGCGCTGCACGCTGTTTCAGCTAGGGTTTTTACTTTTTTAGTCCGTTTAAGAGCCCAATTTAACCCCAACTCGTCTAGGACTTCAAGAGGGCATAAATACAACTCTTAAGGACACGTTGACGAAGCAAAAGAAGGAGAGAAAGCAACGACGAGAAGAAGATTGATTTAAACTCCAAAAAAACAGTTTTTATATCTTTTCTTCTTTATGTTATTAATCATGACTATCTTGTTCTTCCATCATGAACTAAATCTCTCATATAGAGTTTGATGTAATCGATACTTGAGACGATGTTTTATTTTTTACAGTTATTTCTTTGAGGTTTTCCATTAAATTTATTTGTATTATTAATATTTAGTACTTTCAATTAACTGGCCATTGATTGAATGATTTGAAGTTTAAGATTCAGCACTCGAGGGAGAGAAATTTGAATGGATCATAGAATAACACAATCTAAGATATTATAGGTTTCGAGATATAATATAAATCCTTTGAAGTGTTTCCACGAAGAACCATAAAATTTGATAATTTATAGATTTTTTATTCGGAATAGAGATATTGAAATTGAATTCTAGTAATAATTTTCGCTCGAGTGGAGAGAATATAATTATATTAGAGTCCATGCTTATAAACTTGTGAAAATCAATTGGAGATAACTAGAGAATTGGGAAACATAGTTGATAGTTAGATGAAATAAAAACCCTAGGCTCATTTCATATAACCTAATCCTTAAAACTTGTTTTCAATCGTTGATTTAGTCAAATTTTCACCGTAGATTTAGTTAAAAATATTGATCATAAAATTTGATTGTCTAGATAAAACAATGGCTATTTGATTATAGTACTTCGTAAGAATTTGATTATCATTTCCTGTGGGTTCAACATTCTATTTCATTATTATACTATAAAACTTGACAACCATGCGCTTGAATATAGTTTGCACCTAACAATATGGTTCATCATAAATGAAGTACAATAGAAAGCACAGATGAAAAGGGTTAACTACGAGCTTCCTAAGTTTTACATAAATTATATCTTCCACTTCCACATTGTAGACTGGTGACTGCAAAAACTCGTTATAACTATCCAAGATTACAGGGCTGAATCATTTTTGCCATAAACAAAGATTCTTATACAAAATTTGTTGACAAGCTTCGGGGTTAGATAAAACAGAAATATTGAGTGAAGTTCAGAATAAGTACAGATTTTTCACATGAAAATTTTTTGGTCACTGGACGTTAACCACTGAATTTAGCTACATACTGTTAAAACACTTATATACTACGCTGCTATTTGCCTTTTACTTTATTCATTTTACTAAAAATACATAACAACAACAAATTCATAGGAAAATAGGATATCACATATTTTATAGGTTAAACAACAATATTATAAATATGCCATGCATTTATATACAAAAACAAAGAGGAAACAATTGAAATTAAAATTTATTATAGTATTATTCAATTAATTGTATATTTGAAGTACTTCATCAATGTATAAGATATTTGACACATTTCTTAAATATTATGTTGTATTTATTAGATATGCACAGACAAAACACATTTTAAGTTTTTTTACGTTTTGTTCTTTATTGAGGGAAAAAATTCTGCACTTTGGCTAAAAATTGAATGAAGATTAGTAGGGTCTAACTATTATAAGTTATATAGCCCGTGTTTGAGCCCCATTTTTGGGAGGAAAATGTGTTTTGGAATAGTGATTTTTTGGAGAATGTGTGGTTAAAAAATAAGGAAAAGTTTTGAGTTTATGTGTAAAATTATTTTATAGGAGAATGTGTGATTGAAAAATGAATTTTTGGAAAAATAGAGCCCAAAACAGGGGCATGTTTAGATTTCCAAACTCCAAATGCAGCCCAAACAGGGGAATATTTAGATTTCCAAACTCCAAAAATGTTTAATCTGCTATGTACTTAAAATTATGTTATCAAAGGCCATCTCAGTTATTTAAATTCATTTGCAAATCAGTTTCAGCAAAAAGTTCAAATAAAACTATTAATTAGCTTCTCCTGCTACTGTAGGACGCTCTTGAATTTTCTTTCAGTTACTCCCCTGTTTACAGATTCTAGAAAACTCATTTTGCTCAAACTTATTTTCAACCACATATTTTTTTCGTAAAATAATTATGCACGTGGACCCATAACTTTTCTCTACTTTTTAACAACACATTCTCAAAAAAATCACTTTATATACTCTCACAAGATGTACATCAAACCGGCTCTACATAAGAACATTAAAGCAATTAATTTCCCCACAAAGAGCATGACCAGATAATAATACGAAAAGGGAATGATAAGAATGGTAATACGCTGCTAAAAAGTTGTTTTCTTGCTCACTTACCAGGCAAGTCCTTCTCTAGAATTTTCCACTCATCCTGAATTTTCTTGCTCCATGCCTTGGGGGGCTGCCAAGATAAGATATGCTACAAAATTAGCATATAAAAGGATGCATGCAAGTGAAAATTACAGGTATGTTCAATAGAAAGACAAAACATAAGACGTGCTTTCTATAATGCGAAGCTACCTGTCGTCCTTCAAAGCCCGTTTTGTTATAGTGATGATCAGAACAATCATCAACAACGTCAAATCGTTTGAAATCTAGATACTTCTTCATAACTTCAACTTTGTTTTCCTCTTTTCCCTTCTCATTACTGCTCGATTCTGCAGAAACTGATGAACTGCTAGAAGCAATGGCCTCGGTTTTGCAGCAAGCCGGAAACGAAGGAGCATGTGCTGGTGCACTTGCAGGGAGACTCACCGTGCCACCTTCAACTGGAACACTTGCAGGAGTTGAAGTATTTGAACCTGGAGCAGGATCATTTAACCAAGAAACCGATGCCTCCACCCCAGTAGGCAAATCCACATTATCAAATTGTGCCTGCAAACTCGAATAATCATCAACAGCGTCTTCATCATACATATAGTCATCATCATCATCACCATCACCATAAATATTGCAGTCATCATCAGTTGCATCTTCACCATCATTGTCATCTTCCTCATATGACATGTCGGAATGTGAACCATTAAGATTGTCCGAGTTAAGAGATACAGATGCCGAACCAGCTACACTAGTAGAATTCTCCATATCATTATCCACAGCCTCCTAGAAAGGGGGACAGAGAGAAAATTAAGGCTGGGAAATAAAAGAAATGGCCAAAGCACTCAGCAGTAAATAGATGAAACACATAGCAATCACAATACTACATGAGAAAAATGAATAAGCACCAAAAGGAGTAACATGCATGCATGCATGTACGCATGCGAACAAACTTCATAATGAAAGAAAATGAACAAAACATAAAAAATAAAATAAATAAATAAAAATTGAGGCACGTCAGGGGCAGAAGTGGCACAGTTAACTGCCAAACCTGGAAGCAAGTTAAGAAGTGATTCAGCCTTGAGATATATCACGTTATGTTGTTATGAATATCTTTGATAACATAGTACCTCCGACCCTTGACCCATTACCTTTTCCAATTCAAAGGCCAGCAGAGTTTCAAAACATTATATTACATGCAATGGCTCACCCTTCTAGTAATGAAATATTATATATGCGGCCTATAAATGAAAGATAGTTATTATTAAATAATTAGTCCCTCAGCTCTGTAAAATTGTAAAAAAGCAATCATTTTAAAGCTAACTTCTGATGCTGCAGTATGCTCATTCCAAGAAATTGGAATTTAGATCCTCCACAAAAAAGCAAAAAAGCCAAAATGAAATTTTTTAAAAAGTTTTAGCTTGTCTTTTAATCCTTGGAGGGTTGGACTTGGGTCCAATCCAGGTCCCAAAGCTCCCAGAAAAGATGAAAAGATTAACTAAAGCCGGGTATTGTGCAGTTGCTTCCACAACGTTACAAGTTTTTATGTCCGTTCCTTATTTTGTGCTCTGAGTTCTTTCACTATGACAACACCTCATGATATATTGTGCAATGTTAGTGCCACTTATCTCTATTACAATCCTATATTCCACTCTCGCATGAGGCATTGACATTGACTTTCATTTTATTCACGTCAAAGATCAAAATGGCAATTTGCATAATTTCTCATGTTTTGTCCTCCAATCAAATTGATAACTCCCTCACCATGCCACAACCTTGCCTCCAACTTTACTGCTTTCAATCCAAGATTGGCGACCTCATAAGCCCACTATCTTTCAGGCAAGATAAAGACATCGTCGTAAGCGTAAATCACCATTTTCAGATTTTATTTTGTTGTAATCTTGTAAGTTATGTAGTTACATAAACATCAACAGTTACCACAATTATTAGCCTTGTAGTTACACACATATATATATTTTTTCAGCAAACACTTACGGACGAATAAACCCTATACAGTATTTTCTCCAAGTGTGTTTTCATATAGAGCCCACCTTATTTTGATCAATTATTTGTCCAATTCAATAATTTTCAACTAATTTCTCAATTTTCCATCATTGGCGCAAAACCCAGAATCTCAATTACATAACTATGCAAAAAAATAAACAAATCCACAAACACACAATTAAAATCCGACACTCACAATCAGACCTTAAAAACATTGAAAAATCAATCACCAAGAAAACGATCGATCACAAGATGTCAAAATCAAAATCCGTCCAGATATCAAAAACCCACAAATCAAAACTTTCAAAAAAGGAACATTAAATGTTTGACGGTGGGTGGTGTGGGGTTAGGGGTATACCTCACTCTGTTTTAGCTTGTTCGAAACAGAATCTTGTGAAGCCAAATCTCCGATTTCAACGTCCATTGAACTCTCGATCATAAAATTCAGACTTCCATTACCTAAATAAGCATATACATATATATATACACATATACAGAGAGATAGTATATAGTATAGTACTATAAGGAAAAGGAACTGTAGGGAAGAAAAAATTAGCCAATAAAGAGGGTCCTTCGAGCCTTATTACGTAAGAGGTTAATTTCACAAATGGTCACTGAAGTTACCTGGAAATTTTAAAACGGTCACTGAAGTTTCGAAGTTTCAGAAACGATCATTGAAGTTTGAAATTTCTTTCAAAACGGTCACTGAATTTTCAGATTTTTTGGCCAAGTTTGAGGCAATTTTTCGGCAACTTCCGACCACCAAAACCGTCGATTTCGGATACCGTTGGAAAGCCCACGATGTCCTCTTCAATTACCACCAAAAATCT
>CAIGRT010097799.1:0-15037 GCA_903798405.1 Fraxinus platypoda | reverse complement strand
AATGAAATTTTTTTCACCATTGTATTTAAAATTTTTTTCAATTGCCAAATAAAAAAAAAAAAAAGCAGAACCTGGAAAATGTTTTACCAACAAAACCAAAGGAAATGATTTTCAGCAAATTCATGGAAAAAGTGGACCGTGGGGTGGCGGCTGGAAAAACTTTTCCTGGCAGAATTTTGGCATCAAACAGATGAAAAATGAGGTAAATGGAAAAGTTTTTCCTCTTTTCCTGGAAAAGAAGTGCTGTCAAACACAACCTGATTGTTTTTGAACTTTTCAATCCCCTCAAAATGGTTAGCTCTTAGATGTGAAACTTGATTGAATCGTTACTTCAAATTAGAAAGAGCAGGGGTAGAATTTTAATATTTTAAACGAAATCTTTTCTTCCTTCTTGCCCTTGGGCTTCTCCGGTGGCGGCGATGGTCCGATATAATTGATGATTTGAATTCAAAAATACAAAGTCTCGGTATCTTTTCCAACCCTAGGAAAAACATGATTTTTTTTTCTAAAACATTTGATGGATTTTTTACGTGTATGTTTTGGGTCAATTTTTTTTTTTCTTTATGAGGCCCTAGGCAAGTGCCTAATTTACCTTTGGCCAGGACTGAGCCAGAGAATATATAGTCCGTGTCTGGAAGCAATTTAAATTGGATTAACTTTAATTCCTTTATCGTTAGTAAAGTGCAAGTGGGTCCTAGACATGCGATTTTTTTGGACTTCCTAATCAGTAAATTATCATCTAAAAATTCATTTCCAAATATACCCTTTCAGAATAGTCAAACATAAAGATTGGTGGAAATTGTCTATAAGTAATTCAAAGTAAAGATAGTCTTTTTCCACTAGACTTCAATTTTAATATGATAATTTATTACTGGTGAAGTAAAAAAAAAAAGGAAGAAGTTGTATCATTTTCTTTTGGCAATGGTCAAATATTGACAAAATATCTCCCAAATAGGTGCATAATACATTTATTTGAGGAGAATATTGACAAAATTGCAATTTAGTCATTATTATATACTCAAAAGATGTAAGTGGGATTATGATGAAACTTCATCTAGAATCAACGCGCTTGAAACATCGAAAAACCATTTTCTTAATATTGACCCCAAAAAAGTACCAATGATATGGCTAACAGATCCTAAGGCCTCTCACATCCACGCAAACTAGATTTCTGCACACTTGGACAAATCATTAGTCACACGTGGCCTTCTCCGGAAGGGGTGGAGTTGGTCGCGCGCACTCCGACGGTCAAATCAGTTGGTGAAGTAGTTTTAGGGTGTGGGAGAGCTTTAAACGTGAGCCTCCATCATGAAAAATAGGGGCCGACTTTGGGGTAAAATATGTAGAGTGTGTGGCAAGACAATAGCTTTGAAAGTTTAAACTTGCATTACCTTTGAATGACACTAAGTATGAGTTTTTATACTTAGGCAAAATGAATAGAGTCTATTGGATAATAGTGTATGTGGCCTCATCCAGATGACTTCCATTTCTTGTCATATACATTAATCAATCCCAGCCTTAAATGATATTACCACTTTTGTGTCCATAAAGTCTAGCTCGTACTTTAGACTTGACCAAATAGGGCTGCGGTGACAGTGGCAGTGGCAGTGGCAGTGGCTGTGAGTTGTCTTGTTAACTCACATGGTGTGAAATCCATTCAAGATCTCGCAACTGCCTCGTCCTGGGCTGGCTCTGTCATGGGGTCTGTATGTAAAGGGGTTGGTTCAGGTTTACCATATGGGGGAGACGGGTCGCTCGCACCTGAATCGGTTCGCCTGCATGTAGCGGGCTGCCCTATGCCAGTGTATGAGGCATGGGCTCCAAACCATTCACCACGTAGGCTAATTGGGTCCCTTCATGGGTCTTAGTTTTTCAAGGCGTCCTGAAGTCCATGTATGATTATTTATATAATGCATAGACTTTCGAGTTGGTAGAAAAACTTGGAACGGGTGTTGAGCCTTTTTGATAGCTGAGGCCTACGGCAAGGATGAATGATGCGAGGCGAGGCCCTTGGAGCCGATGTCGAGCCTTTTTAATAACTAAGGCCTGTGATAAGGCTAAATGATGCGAGGCGAGGCCCTTGGAGCAGATGTCGGGCCTCTTTAATAACTGAAACCTGTGATAAGGCTGAATGATGCAAGGCAAGGCCATTGGAGCAGATGTCAAGCCTCTTTAATAACTGAAGCCTGTGATAAGGCTGAATGACGCGAGGCGAGGCCCTTGGAGCAAATGTCGAGCCTCTTTAATAACTGAAGCCTCCCAAGTGGCGTGCTCTAATAATTTGAAAGATACGTTGATTCCCAATAAAAAAATAGATGTGGTAGGGTTTCCATTACTTGTATTGCGTGCTCATTTAATGTGCAATGATGATGATAGAAAAGTTTACGTGAATCCAAGGTGCGAGTAATTCACGATTTCATCTGGGCCCTTGATTTGAATATGGACTAGTGCCTTTTGATTTCAACGTAGTAGATGAGACTGCAGATGTACGGCTTAGATTTGAATGGGAAAAGATCTAACGATGGGGGTTCTTTCACTTCGCATATATAAAAGGCCCAAAACCTACTCCTTTCCTTTTTTCTCCCACTTTGCGATAATCAAAAGTTAAAAAAGTGTTGAAAACCTTTGAAATTTTTCAGAACCTCCACCGTTCCCTATCTGGTAAGCAGCTCCGTTTTTCCTACTTTCTGGCATCCAGGACCTGTGTAAGTACCAAAATATTTTCATATTTTCCAAATTGTTGGCATAAAAATGGCCTCCACTTCAAAGAAGGAGTCTGGGGAATCTTACAAAGTAGACATGGCATTCATTTGTGTCGTGGCGGGTATGGCCCCTATAATCCCCATTGAAAGGATTATGAAGGCCATGAGGGACCCTCATAGTGCATGGATAATGCCAAAGGGTCTCATAGATTTTAGTATTAGGTGAGGGGCTTCTTTGTGGCCTATGAATATTAAGGAGGATGAGTTGGAGACTTTTAGGGAGAGGTTTATAATCCTCGATAATATAGAAATGTTTGTGCCGACCCCTGATGAGAAAGTCTGTTACCCTAACGAGGCCATTCTAAATAGGGGATGAAGCTACCCTTACATCCATTCTTTAGGTACATCATTATGCACTATAACTTGGCCCCCACCCAGCTAGTGCCAAATGCATGAGCCAATTAGCAGGGACCTTTCTTATTTGGAAGGAGGTCACTCTTGGCGAGGATATGACCCCACACATTTTCCAAACCCTTTTTCAACCTCGAGCCTCTAGTGGGGGAATGACTGTAAGGGGTGGTACTATATAAACCCCTAGGGCCCGCACTCTCATTTCATCTGGGGGACCCTAACCTCCATCAAGAATTGGAAGTCCTTCTGGTTTTAGGTTAGGGGTCGTTGGCAAACGATGGAGGGAGATACGATCCCAGAGATTACCGTGCCGACCCACTATCACAAGTATAGTGAGTCGAAACTTCATCTAGCATAACATTTCCTTTGTGCATTTGTTCCTTTATCTTAGTGTGTCTAATGTAGGTTTTGTGCAGTTGCAATTAACCGGTTCGAGCTCAAACCGTCTGAGTGGAGCATTATAAAGGCCATTTACGAGTTACCTTCAGAGAAAAGGTACTTCAAAAACGTCATCGGCAAGCGGAACCTCTTTGTTACACACCAACTGATGGCTACAAAAGGTAAAACATAACGGTTTGCTCCTTTGTTCAACAATTACTTTCTTCCAGAATCTTCCTAACTGTTCTTTTTATTTGCAGGGCAACATGACAAAAAAGAATATGTTAAGCCCAAAATGTTCCAACTGAAGCCCCTAGGGGAAGCACAGAAGAAGAAACCCTTGAGCTCTGGTTCTTCTTCTAACAAGAATCAACGGGACGAATTGGCCCGTCTTTCCAAAATGAACTCGCCACCTCTTCCAGAAAAGAAGGGAAAAAAGAAAAAGATGACGAGGCTTCCTTGGAGAGGCCCCTCAAGAGGAAGTTGGTGCTGTCTACCCTTGGGGAAACACTCAGACGATCCATATTAGCCTAACCAATTTCCTCCGTGAAAGTTGTGAAGGCAGAATAGGTGGTTGAAGAGGGGACAAATTTGGTAAGGAAGAAGAGGGGTAAGGATGTGAGGAGTGCCCCTTCTGAAGGAAAGGCCCAAAATTTCTTTGGTGGGAGGTCGTATGAAATCACCTCCATAGTCATTAAGATGTTGCATGCTGAGGTCTAGGGGGCTGCGAGGATTCATCGTAAGTATTAGACTAACAAGTATGCCTCCTACGTCAAGACCTGTGATGCGGTCGACATGGTGGAGGCTGGGCTCACCCTATAGGCTCGTTCTCAGGGTTTCTTTTTAAATGCCCAGATGGAGGCAAGGCGGCTGCAGGTCCTTAATAAAGAGTATCTTCAAAGGGCCCAAGATGCTAAAGTTGCCCTAAGCAAAGCAAAGGCTGAGACATCCTCTGCCAGTGGGGCCATTGAGGCCTCTGGGGCAGGGTCAAAGGTGGAGGCACTTTCCAAAGAGAATGTTGAACTGAAGAAGGAAACCCACCTCTGCAAAGTCGAGGTGAATGCTTTGAAGAAGCGTGTGGAAAATTCTGATAATCTCCAAAAAAATCGCTTCGTTAGCCTTGGAAGTCGCAAACAATGAGAAAGGCAAGCTTAAGGCCGTGTAGAAGGGCTAATTACTGAGGTTGCTCAGTTGGAGCATCATTTAAGGGGGGCAGTAGAGGATGCAGTGAATGAATATGTTGCCCACTTCCACGAGATAGCTGAGTACGACGACCTCAACATATACTAGAGGAGGGTCGCCTACAATGAAGTCTTTGGGAGGCTTGCTGAGCTCCATCCCCAGTTGGAGTTATCTTCTTTAAAGGATGAGTTTTTGGTGGAAGAACCCTCAACCCCTACCAATGAAGAAGAGGACTCAGTGGAGGAGGTGGGTGCCCCAAGGGAGCCACATCAAGATGACACCGCTGTTTAGACTAGGTTTCCTTGTAATGAATTCAATTTTTTGTAATTTTTTTTTTTGTAATGAATTCAATTTTATTTGTAACTCAATTCCAATTTTACAAAATTTCTCGACGACATTTCGTGTTTCTAACTAACTGGTTCTGGGCTTGCAATAACCGATTGCGTTTTAATAACTTATTGGCTCGCTATAATTAATCAAACTTTAGTAACTTATGGGCTCGCCATAGTTAATTGAATTTTAATGACTTATGGGTTCGCCATAATTAATCAAACTTTAATGACTTATGGGCTTGTAGTTGATCACAGCGGTATGAGCTTGTCATACTTGAAAACAAAGTTGTTGGGATGATACTTACTTTGATCACAAGAGGTACATAAGTAATGATTATGATCTTACTGATAATACATTCTCAGATGTTCAACATTTCAAGGGTGGGGCTGCACATTCCCATCTAAGCTTTCAATTAAGAAGGTTCTTGGCCTGACGTTGCCTGATATTCGATAGCGTTCCCACACCAGGCTCTTTAGAAGACAGAAGAACCCTTATAAATAGAAGATCACCCCTTCTAAATGATTTCCTCTTGACCTTGGCGTTGTAGTATCTCGCCATTTTTCTTTGACAGGAGCCCAACTTTATCTGCGAATCATCTCTTTTTTCATCAAAGAAATCAAGCTCGTATCGCCTTATTTCTCGTCAAAGTGCAGACGACGAGGTGAAGGAAGACCCACTTCGACTGGGCTCAGGCCTCGGCCCCGTATGTCATAGAGAATGGGGTCTCTCCTGTTGCAGTTCGATGGGTGGTGCGAATTGCCCACAACACATGGGGGAGCTCGTCCACCCACACCCCTTTGACACATCAAGCTTATTTTTCAAGAGGTACTTGATAGTCTTGTTAACTGCCTCTATTGGGCCATTCGCCTGGGAGTGGCGAGGGAATGAAAAATGCTTTTTGATACCCAATTCATCACACAAGTCTCTAAGTTTTTTGTTGTCGAACTGTTGCTAATTGTCTGTTACGATCAAGTGGGGGATTCTGAACCGGCAGATGATATTTTTCCATATGAATTTAGAAGTGTTCGCTTCAGTTATTTTTACCAGTGATTCTGCATCGACCCATTTAGTGAATTAATCAATGTCGACAATCGCATAGTTGTCAATTCCCTTTCTTTTTGGCATAGGGCCTATCAGGTCAATCCCACATTTGGCAAATGGCCAGGGACTGGATACTACGGTCAATTCTTGTGATGGTTGTCTTTGGATGGAGGAAAAACCTTGGCATTTGTCACATCTTCTCACGAAGTGCACATCGTCATTTTTCAAAGTTAGTCAGTAGTATAATTGTCTTAGCACTTTCTGAGCCAATGCTAGGTCCCCTGTGTGGCTGCCGCAAATTCCTTCATGGATTTCTCGTAGGACGTAATTGGTCTCTTCCCCTCCAGTACATCGTAAGAGTGGGGATGAAAAGCCTCTTTTGTAAAGTATTTCATCCTGGAGCACATAGTGGGAGGCTCTTCGTCTGATCTTGTGGGCATCTTCTTTATTTTCTGGAAAGATGTGATCTTTGAGGTATGCTATTATAGGTTGCATCCATTGGGGGTTCCTTCAATCCACATCACCTCTTCTATGTTTTTGGAGGGCCTATAGAGGTATTCAACTGGTACAATCTTGAGCAGCTCTAAATCCTTGCTGCTGGCCAATTTCGATACGGCATCTGCATGCAGGTTCTCTGTTTTTGGTATCTGGGTCAGCTCGATTTTTTCAAAACATGGGAGCAGGTTTATAACCTTCTTCAAGTATGTTACCATGTCCTTATCTTTGACTGCAAAACTGTCGTTGACTTGGCTCACAACCAGCTGGGAGTCGCTGCAAACTACTAAGTTCTTGACCTGCATTTCTTTGGCAAGTCTGAGGCCAGCTAGAAGTGTCTCATATTTAGCTGTGTTGTTGGAGGCATTAAAACCAAATCTCATTGCACAATTAAGCTTGTGGCCTTCTGGGCTCTCCAATAATACACTAGGCCTCGATCCAATTTCTCCGGAAGATCCATCAACAAATAATTTCCAGGCTGGGGGGTCTATTGGTTCTATTATTACATTGATATCTATTGCCTTGGTGAATTCTGTTACAAAGTCTACTACTGCTTGCCCTTTCATCGAGGTTCTTAGCTGATATGAAATGTCAAACTCGCTCAACTTCCAGCCAATTTCATCAGTCTCCCTGAGGCGTCTGGTTTTTGGAGCACTTGCTTGAGGGGGAGGATCGTCAATACGTGTATAATATGGGCCTAGAAATAGGGTCTCAACTTCCTAGAAGCGATCATAAGGGACAAAGCTAGCTTTTCCATGTCAGTAGAATGTGATTCAGCCAGTAAAAGGGCATTGCTTACATAATAGATGAGGAGTTGCATGCCAGCTTCCTTCTTTCCTTACCAGGACTGAGCTCACAGCCTTTGCACGTACAACTAAGTACAGTAGCAATGCTTCTCCCTCTTTGGGTTTTGAGAGGAGTGGGGCTTGTCCCAAATGCTTTTTCAGCTCTTGGAAAGCCTATTCGCACTTCTTGTTCCATTGAAATCTTCTTCCCCCATTAAGTACTTTGAAGAATGGGAGGCATTTATCGGTCGCCTTGGAAATGAAGCGGTTTAGAACCACCAAGCGACCCGTTAAACATTGTATTTCCTTGGGCTTGCTGGGGGATTTCATAGCTAGTAGGGCCTTAATTTTTTCAGGGTTGGCCTCAATGCCTCGCTGGTTGACCATATAACCCAAGAACTTTCCTGAAGCAACACCAAAAGCACATTTCAAAGGGTTCAGCTTCATTTGGTGCTTCCTAAAATTCTGAATGTGGCTTCCAGGTGTTCAACGTGGTTCTCAGCTATGAGGCTTTTTACCAGCATGTTGTTAACGTATACTTCCATCGTTTTACCGATAAAGTCGACAAATATCTTGTTAACTAGGCATCGATAAGTAGCCCCATCATTTTTCATACCAAAATGCATCATTTTGTAGATGTAAATGCCTCTATCTGTGATGAATGATGTGTTCTCCTCATCAACCGGGTGCATGTGGATTTGATTATACCCTGAATATGCATCCATGAAGCTCAAGAACTCGTGCCCAGCAGTGGATTCGACTAACTAGTCGATCCTTGAAAGCGGAAAACTGTCATTTGGGCATGCTTGGTTGAGGTTGGAAAAGTCATGCAAACTCTCCATTTGTCGTTGGGCTTCTTTACCAAGATGGGGTTCGAGATCCATTTTGGATATACTACCTCCCTGATAAACCCATTGGATATGAGCATTTGCACTTTTTCCTTCAAGGCCCCGTATCTCTCCGGGTTCAGGGTTTTTCGCTTTTATCTGTGAGAGGTGAACTTGGGATCGATATTAAGACGGTGGCAACTAACCTTAGGGTCTATGCCCACTATGTCTGCATGCTTCCAGGCGAACATGTCTAAGTTGCTAAGCAGAAAGCTCTTGAGTCTCGTCTTTTCTCCTCATTCAAGCTCCATCCCTACTTGTAGCACCTTTGTACGGTCATTTGGGTCTGCCGAAAAGGATTCATATTCCTCTACCGAGGTCACTTGTGAATTTGATTCGGTAACCCTAGGGTCTAAATCCACTCTGATGACCCCTTCTTCCAGGGCATCTGTCATGCTGACGTCTATCCCTTCTTCAGGTGAGTCAACCATTTCAGTGTCCGTGTGTCAACCATTTCAGTGTCTATTAGGACCATATTCACATTGCGGGCTCGAATTTTCTTAGGGAGCTAAGGTAGCATTCCCTCGAGCCCATTTGGCCTCCTCGTATTGTAACAATTCCCTTTTCGGTGGAGAATTTCATACACAGGTGGTGTATGGATGTAATGGGCCCGAGCTCTTTCAAAGCGGGTCGTTCCAGTACTTCATGGTATGCAGATCGGTGATCCACAATGAGGAATTCCATGAAATGATGAGCCATAAGTAGGGATTTCCCCATTTCCACTGCTAGTGTGATCTTTCCCCTATGAACGATGTTATCGTCGGTGAAGCCATATAAGGGGGCGGTGGGAGTGAACTAATGGTCTACCATCATTTTGTCAAAGGTGGTTCCAAATAGAATATTAACCGAACTCCCATTGTCGACCAACATTTGCTTGAGCCCACTTCTGGCCACAACAGATCGCACCACTAAAGCGTCGCAATGAGGGTAATGAACCCCTATGGTGTTCTCCTACAAAAAGGTATTGGTAAGGTCTTTCCAGCTCCACGAGCGGTATTATTGACCAAGTAGCTCGTCATGAGAGGATCCTTCACTTCCCTTGCATAATTCCTTTGAGCATTCTTGGATTCACCTCCTATATGGGGACCACCAATAAGCATTTGGTAGGTTCTCTCCTTGGCCTTTGTCCACCTCTCGACCATTTCTTTCCTCCTTATGCTCCCGTCGAAGCGAGTAATTTCTGTGATGTCTCTCTGTCTCACCGTGCCTAGACTCTCCCCCATGTTGGGATTGGGGTGCATCTCTTTACATTTGATGGGTGTTTCTTCTTTCAACACGAGGGTCAGCTGGCTCCTCATGATACGGTCTTGACAGGCAATTCTCAATGTTGTGGTTGTTGGTTCGATGGTAGGTGTAGTATTGCCTATCTCTGGGCTCTCTGTTCTTCCCTTTGCCTCTTTCTCTAGATTGATTCGACTGCTTTTAAGCTTCAAGTCCAACCTCTTCATATGCCAAAGATGGCACTGCATTTAGCGTGGCTATAGCTAACCCTTGGCCTGAGGTGGGGGCGATTGTGTGTCCCGCTTGGGTCCATTGCTGGCTTACCAAGTGGGATATAGGGCATCGCCACTGTCTTTGAGGCGATGGGAGTCCCAGCGAGGTTCAATTGCGGTGATCAATCAGCTCCTCGTTAATAATTTCGCTTCTCATCATTTCCACCAAGGCATCATAAGAGGTAGGATTTTTGTTTTGTATGTCCCTCCAGAATAGGGTGTTCATGTCGAGGCCTCCTCTCAAAGTAGAAAGGGCCTCTCTATCCGTAACCTGCTCGCAATAAGTTATCTCGTCTGTGAAGTGAGCCAGTAGTTTTTCAAAGTTTCAACTCCTTGTTGCCTCATGTCCTGTAACCCTTAGATGGGGCTTCTCATTCGTTACTACCTAAATACTGGTTCAAAAAGGCTTTTTGAGATCTGGCCAGCTCCTAATGCTGCCAGCTGGAATTCGGCCATACCAAATTTCTGCGGTCGCAGTTAATGTGAGACGGAAAGCTCTGCACTTTAGCGCGGGTGAGGCCCTTCGCAAGGACATGTAGGTCTTGTAGTTGTTGAGGTGGTTTGTCAGATCGCCCTTAACTTCATATTTGGGTATCTTTGGTGGTACAAAGTGATTTGGAACTGGAGCGCTTCTCAACTCTTGGGAGAAGGGTAATCTTTCGTCATCATTATCTAACTCGAAGGACCTATATGGACCTTTAGAATCGTCTTCCTCTGCCCGGTAACGAGGGGGTCACGACGCTTCTGCTTGATTCCTCAAGTTCGCCTCGTCTCTTTTTTCAAGCCTATTTCTAGGTAGAAGAAAGGAAATCCCCTGATGTTCATGTTCTGGGTTTCGTTCTGGCCCTCTTTCCACGGAATGTGGCTGGTGGGACCTATTCATAGGTCTTGATGGTCCAATTCGATCGAACACACTAGTGTATCTTTGTAGTTCGTGATCTTGAGCATATTCTGGGGGGGAGTTCACCTCCTGTGGCATGTTATCTCTGGGTCGGCTAGTCGCGTAATCTACCTCCTCTCTGCTAGGCTGATCTCCCTTCTGTGCATTTGGGGCTAGGCTGTCGTGTCATTCTCATCATCCTCTTAGGGCATTACTCCCTGCTGAGGCGCTTGGTACCCCGCCTGTTGATGCATTTTCATAAGTAGTTGCTACATAGTGGCATTTTGCTGGGCCATATTTCTCATATTCGCAGCCATCTCCCTTACTTCTCTAGCCAAACGTGTTGTGGTACCGTCTTGCCTATGTTGGTGATGGAGGCGACACACGTTTACATTTGTTTGGAGGACTTCTTCAGAAGCCTCCTGTTGTCCACTCCTGCCTTGCGATTTGTAATAGTTAGAACTCATAGCATATATTAGGCTTCAAGCTAATGGTAGGTGGTTTAGATGTTTTCTTTTTGTATGGATTTTTTCTTCAAGAACCAAACCTTTCTTCAAGGCTTTGCTTCAAATGGCTTTTACCACAAGGATATTCGTAGTTATAATGTCAAAGTTCTCACAGACGGCGCCAATCTATGAACCTCAAAAAACGTACCAATGATGTGGCCAACAGATCCCAATGCCTATCACGTCCACGCAAGCTGGATTCCTGCACACTTGGACAAACCGTTAGTCACACGTGACCTTCACGCACTCCGACGGTCAAGTCAGTTGGTAAAGTAGTTTTAGGGTGTGAGAGAGCTTTAAACCTGAGCCTCCATCATGAAAAATGGGGGTCGACTTTGGGGCAAAATATGTAGAGTGTTGGGCAAGACTACAGCTTTGAAAGTTTAAACTTGCATTACTTTTGAATAGTACTGAGCGTGAGCTTTTAAAATTGGGCAAAATGTATGGAGTCCATTGGATGATAGTGCACGTGGCCTCATCCAGATGACTTCCATTTCTTGTCATATACATCAATCAATCCTAGCCTTAAATGCTATTACCACTTTGTGTCCATAAAGCCTAGCTTGTACTTTAGACTTGACCAAATAGGATGGTGGCGGCAGTGAGTTGTCTTATCAACTCACATGGTGTGAGATCCATTCAAGATCTTGCCTCGTCCTGGGCCGGCTCTATCATGGGGTCTGTATGTAGGGGTCGGTTCAGGTTTTCCATGTGGGGGAGACATGTCGTTCACACCTGAATCGGTTCACCTGCATGTAGCTGGGCTGTCCTATGCCAGTGTATGAGGCATGGGCTCTCGAATCGTTCGCCACGTAGGCTAATTGGGTCCCTTCATAGGTCCTAGTTTTTCAAGGCCTAACACTTAACATATACTAGACTCATAGTTTTCCTTATATTATTTTAAGGAACAAGAAAAGAAGTCCTATTTTTAAGTACAAGAATATTACTCTCCTTAGTCTCCTATGTTTTCAAAATGATTTAGACTCTTGGATAACAAGGCCATTTATCTCAACTTCAATTTGGACAAATTTGACAATTAGTCAACCTGTAATTATCAATAATTTGCATTAGTGCCGTGCTAATTGGGTTTGGTATTTGGTAAACNTCTCCTTAGTCTCCTATGTTTTCAAAATGATTAAGACTCTTGGATAACAAGGCCATTTATCTCAACTTCAATTTGGACAAATTTGACAATTAGTCAACCTGTAATTATCAATAATTTGCATTAGTGCCGTGCTAATTGGGTTTGGTATTTGGTAAACCATTGCATCATCATGACGATAGCATTTATCAGCATAATGCCACAACATATGATAGGTGTTTCCCACTAAACATCTTAGTGTGATCAATATAGTAATATAAACTAAGCCTTGGGCATCTCGCCATCACTTCAATGAAATTTAAGCCCTTAAAATTTCGATGGAAATGGAGATTTTGTTTGTTATGCTTTCAAGTTGTAATATTAAAAAATAAGTATCTCATAAAAATTTCATCTACGAATCATTTAAAAAAGATAAAAACATTAATATCTAATATTTTCTGTTATAAAATAAGAATTAAAAAACCTTATCTAGCATTATTATTATAAATTTTAAAAATGAAAAGATATCTTAAACTGCTGAAGTGATTCACTGTCAACAACTTATTAAAAAATTATGAAAGAAACCCTGTCAGTGACACAAATAATTTTTCTATCATTCATTTGTGATTACAACACTTTCGATGATCGCTTACGATATTATCATCGATAATCGTCGATACAGGTTCGTCGATGATAACCTATGATATCAATGTTGATAATTCTTTTCGAAATTATCGACAAATATTGATACCGTCAAATCATCTTTAATAATACCATAGACAAGAATCCACAGAAGTTTTGTCGATAGTCATTTGCTAGTTATTAAATTCATTATTATTATTTTGAAAAGGTCAACTAAGATTATTTTATCTATAAATTGCTTGAGCCGTCCCTAGATAATCAAAAGCCAATATTAGTCCATGTTTGTTGTTCATTGTTTTAAAACTTTTTTTGTTATAGAATCATTTTCAAATACACAATAAAATATTTTGCATGTAAATTCAAAAAAAATTCTTACTTTTTAATCATATATTCTCTTAAAAATACTTCAAAACACACACACTCTCTCTCTCTCTCTCTCCTTAATGGGGCCCCAAACAGGGACTTAACATATCCCATCAACATTTTTAATTTTTACCTGTGTGGGGACGGCCGACTCTTCCAATTGGCTCCATTGGATTTACTAAGATTGAACTCAGATTTCACCATGAAAAAATCTTTTATGAAGAATACAATAATAATAAAATAGGAAATGCATTGTGTCTCTATGAATTTAAAACTATTCATTCTTGCAAATAGTGTAGTTACATCCCATCAATTAACCATAATTCCACTAACATATGGGTCCATTTGTTTAATTATTATAAGTTAGAAAATGACATTCCATTATTATGAGATATGTCGGGTCTTTTTACTTAATTCTATGCTTGTTTGCCACCTTTTCCCTTTATCCATGGAGGTAAATACTCCATTAATGTTCTTAGAACAATGATCCCTTTTAGATTTTCTGATGTAAACTATAATTTGGAAAATGACATCTCTGAATTTAATTAAATTATTTTTTTATTACAAAATGTACCTTGGACCTTTCCACCTGCCATTAATCTTTATCAATATTATCTTTATTCCACTCATATCTCTATCAATGGATCCGGGTAAACTTAAGGCGCTTTAAGTTTGTACAACTAGCATGGTTGTTAAAAGAATGCTCAAAAGCTAAGTTTATTGAAGTCGGACATTGATTCTAATGGTTATACATATTTAGCGGAATTCTGTTGAAAGCTTTCAAAAATACGCTTCTAGTCGCTTACCTATTCGTATAGAAACATATTGCCAATGTGGAAACTAGCATTCACACAATATCAAGAAACTTTTTCTCTCTTTTGCATAAAACACCAAATAAGCTCCACACAAACATGATTATCATACTAATTAAATTTTACATGATGAAGTAGACAGTCTTAATTATCATGGTATCAGAACATGTATAAATAAATATTGGGACCCTCTCTTTTGAAATTTGAAGGACCTAATGAGAACAAAAAGATGTTTGCAATCTTTGACCACTTCAAATATTTAACTTGAAACTTCTTCTCCAGCATGGACCATATATTAATTTAGATCGATAATAGTTCTCATTGTTTTCTTATAGGCTCATCAAGATTTTGGCAATCCTTTGTACAGAAAATGGTTGTCTACTCATCAAATATAGATTTCATATTTTTCTCTCTTTCTGTCTCTCTCTCTCTCTCTCTCTCTCTCTCTCTCTCACATCCCACACATAAAAGTGCTCGATGACAAAAATATAATGGTCAGATTAAGCAGGAAATGTGCAGGACTTGCGAACCCATTATATATTTGAAGGCATTGACAATGATTTTTGTCCAACTCGAAAATTTAAATTTTTCGAGTAAGAATAGTGGCGATATACTTTATCTAAGAGCGAGCAGAGTTATAAATATGGAAAATGATATTTGTATACTCCAGGCTGTACACCCAGATTTACACCCCTTCACATGGAGGGGCCTCCACGCACAATATATCATAATTTATTGTGTGTGGCCCACTCCATGTGAGGGGGTATAAACCCGACACACACCAGTTTATTATAATTATATTTTAATTGGTCATACCATGGTGCTGAATTTATGTAATTCCATACGTTGCTTGCCTTTCGACTTGTGCTACATCGGTGATTCATGGTCGAGTAGTGCTACAAGTACATCAAGAGTCACATGGTTTGACCATGAAGGATAATTCTTCTTGTACATCAAGGGTGCCATAATGGTGTCCATAATGGACACATGTCACCCCACTATTGGAGTGTGTGCAGGCACACCTGCACACACTCCAATAGTGGGGT
>CAIGRT010097783.1:0-10125 GCA_903798405.1 Fraxinus platypoda | reverse complement strand
AAAAGTCTTTTGCAACGTTTAATTTGCAGCGTTGTTTAAACGTTGCCGTATCTCTTCCCTCTTTGGCAACACTGACCGTTGCAACACATGACAAAACGTTGCAAAAGACCTTTTGCAGCGTTTTTTGGCCGCTGCAAAATGTCTTTTTTGGCGTAGTGTCCATTGTAGTCATTCAAGACCCTTTTCGGGCAAAATTTGAATTATAGCTCTTGGTAGAGTTTGAGAGGAAAAATTCTTTTTCCTTTTACTTTAGAAATTAGTTGGTCACAAAATTATTTTCTCCACAATATTTTCTACCTTGACATGTACATGCATGCAGGAGGGCACACACTAGGTTTCTCTCATTGTTCATCCTTCCAGAACAGAATCCACAACTTCAACACCACAACAGACGTTGATCCATCAATGCATCCATCTTTTGCAGCCAGATTAAGGAAAATTTGCCCCATGCATAACACGGTGAAAAATGCAGGATCCAGATTAGATTCTTCTTCAACTACATTTGACAACACCTACTACAAGTTACTTCTCCAGGGAAAAAGTCTTTTCTCCTCAGACCAAGCTTTACTTACTACTTCAAGAACAAAATCATTGGTCTCAAAATTCGCCTGCTCGCAAGAAGAATTTAATAAAGCATTTGTTAAGTCCATGATCAAGATGAGCAGCATCACTGGTGGAACTGAGATTAGGAAAGACTGCAGATTTGTTAGGTAAAAGGTGGTTAAATTAATTGGGTGCAGATAAGTGTATTTGTGTGTTTGGTATAAAGGTTTGAGGAACAAAAGCAACTAAGAGAAAGTGAGCTTTTGTGTTGTATGATAATAGAGGGATATGGAGTTGTTCAGTAAAAATAATTTATATTTAAGTTCAACTTAATTGTAATATTTATAGTTAGAGAAAATGTGTTTAAAACGAAAAGCAAACATGGTATGAAGAAGCAAAGCATCAATTGTCAATACGTTTTCATTGAATGTTTGGTATGTATGTAGTCAAACATTTATCCAACCTCGGATATAGACCGAGTTGTTAGGCCAAACATGTCATGGAGATAAATTGAGTACCCAGTTAAACATTTAAAAATTTAAGGGGATTTTCTATGCGAGATGTGTAAAAGAAAAATATTCATTTGTAGACATATTTTATTCGCTTCTTCGAGGGTCCTCCTTTGAAAAACACATAAAAGAACTCGAGATACAAACATAGAAATCGATAAAGATTACAAAAATATAAGTTATTACATTCACATGGTATCGTTCATTTTAAAATTTCTAGTAGTCTGGAGAACCTACAAGCTAAAAGAATTAGTTGGTGTTTGAGCACGGATTTTGTCGACATTTGCAATCAAACTGACCCTAAGTATCTTGACACGACAAGTCGAGATACCACGTTGTAATTCAGTACATTCGAAAATATAATATTGTACATTTTTCATAGGATCCACAAGCATACCAATTGGAACTTGGTAGCGTGAGAGGTGAAACAATTGTTGCTAAAAATGCAGGCTTCTAAAATTTCGCCAAATATTTAAGTTGTTTCGTAAGGTATGTTTTGGACCCCTCTCTACTTCCTCTCTATGCAAGGAACCAATGATAATATAACACTGTACATACTCTCTATTCGAAATATTTGAGTTTGAAATGAAGTTTTCGAAATGATTGTCATTGACAACGGTTTATTTATAATGATAACTTTTAATTCTCAATAGAGATGACAATTTTTCCCGCCTCCGCAGGCCCCGCCCCGAACCCGCCTCGTGAAGGAAAAAAAAATTGACATTGTTTGTTTTGAACATTTTTTTGTTTCGAGTGCTTACTTTGGATATTGGTGTAGTTAGTTTGAACATTATTTATTTTGAATTTTAAAATTTTGAATTTGTATTTTAACTGGAAATTTAAAAAAAGGGAGCACGCAGGCCCTCGCCCCGTCTAAGGCGAGGCGCATCCCCGCCCCGTTGCCATCTCTAATTCTCAACTCTAAGCATCTTGATACAATAAGTTGAAATACACATTGTAATACAGTGCATTCGAAAACGTAATATTGTACCTTTTATTATTGGATCCACAAGCATACCAATTGGAACTTGGTAACGTGAGAGGTGAAACAAGTTTGCGAAAAATGCAATCTCCTAAAATTGCCATAAAATCGTAATTTGAGGACTTTAGAGATATTTGCGTCAATTTTATTTTAACGGACCATTGAGTTGTGTCCATTTTCATAAACTGGGCCATAGAAATTTTCAAACTTTGGGCTCTGTGTATGGATTGTATGCATAATCTAATATAGGGGCCAAGAAACTATTAGTAAAATGCTTAAGGTTTCCATAAAAAATCTAAATAAGAAGAAAATTATTATTTTCATTTCTAATTGTAGAATCAAAAATTAAAATGATATCTATTTTCGTGAAACTTGGGCATGATGTCCTTGAGCCCTCATGGCCATCGTTGTCCGACATAAGTCAAGCTTTCACAATTGCCTTAGATCAAGGTCTCTTTGAACTCAACCTAATACATAAGGTAAGGTTGTCCTTTATGATAGAAATCGAGCAACATCATAAAATTTGAGCTAAACTAATTCACTGCAACATGGTTGCACGAAAAAAATGCAATTTAAACTTTCAAAATATTATTTAGCGATGCCAATCTATGTAGCGGTATAACAACACAATTCCCTCGTTTTGTACCGAAGATATTCAAGCATTTCGTTCTATGATTCTCCATGTTACCTTTCTAGTGAAAAACAAAAGGATTGCAGAGAGTATAGAGACTTGCCAAAGGTATGGTGTGAATTAATTAATAAAATATTGATTCAAGAGAAACTCAAGTCGAATTTCACTCTTTCGTTACAATACATTTTACATCATTCATATGAAATTTTGAGTTCATACTTGACCCAAACAGACTTTTGGGTTTAATTATAAACAACTTTTTTTGCTTACTTTTTATGATTTTAAAATTTACTTATGTCCAATTATATTCCATAAATTAGAACAAGGCTATTCTGATTCTTGATTTGCTCCAAACGTGGCTTCACATTGGCTAATGGGTCAGATTCAATGGGAACCACGGATGTTGTGGTCCGGAATGAAAGTGACTCCCAAAAATGGGAAAAAGAGAGAACAAAAGAAATTAAAATTTTTAAAATTAAATTTTATAATTTTATAAACAGTGAATCCAAAGTGATCTTAAAATTGTATCATAAATTTGAACCCTTTTGCATGCGACTTTTCTTTTTCTCTAAATCATTTCGTCGTATGAATTACTTATTATTAGCTTCAATATTGTCGGTATACTTTTGAGATAACTATTTTTACGGTTGTAATTTTTTTCTTTTGTAATATTTGATGGTGTTTATCATCTCATTCGGTTTAAATTTTTAGAAAATTATCATATTTTTTAATTTATACCTTAACCAAAATTTCATGAAGGATATTTTAGGGATTTTCAAACTTATAAATTCGATTTTAACCTAATTTTTTTATAAGCCGTCATAAGATTTTATATAATCATCAAAAAGAGTTAGAGAGGTTAGAGGAAATAGGGGGAATGATTTTTCTTATCTTGTAAACTTCTTTTCGTTATAGAGAATTATCGTAACGTCAGACGAGAACATAGTCTCACATTGAGAAAAATCTTGCGTGTTCTCTTATGTCTTTATTACGATTTTTTTTTGTTCTTGATGATATAGAATTAAGACATTCAAGTCTCAACTGTTATGATGTATATTAAAAATACTGGTCACACCATATGATCGTGTGAATGAATGAGAGCACATGCAATATGAATTATTGTTATAAAGAAGAGATAGTCTGTTTAGTCCCTCAAGAAATGGTCTCATTTAAACATTTCACATGCGTTTTTGTGGGCTCTAATACATGGGTGGGCCTTAATCTGGATCAGCACTTAATTGATTATTTCTTCGAAAAGTAGCCTTCTTGATCTGTTTATATCAAGAAAACACAGATATATCTGCTTCTCAAGTTCTTCTAATTGCTCCAAGAAAGAAGATCCATTGAGCTGAAACTCTCTCAGAACTTCTTTCAAGATTTCATTCTTCCCTTTCCTAACACAAATATCTGCTACAAATTTCTCGTGCTCCAATTCATCATGAAGTCTCTGAACCAATCTGCTTATTGTATCAAAGTCTTTGATCAATATATAAACCCCTCTTGCTGCAATATCAAGCTGCATTCCTAGCCTTTCGCATGGGGTTTTCTTCTTCAACTTTTTTCTTGCCACTTTTAATTTCTTCAAAACTAAGCTTAAAGAACCAAGAACGAACAACACGGGTGCAACCACCATCGCTACCATGCTATGAAATGCAAGAATTAGTATAGGAATGACTAATGCGCCACATGTCCCCAAAAAAATGTATGTCATGACTTTCTTGATCCATCTTCTCAATTGTGTTTTCCTCTTTGTTTTCGCACATTTGGATGTTAATCTATGGAGAAAAAGTAAGTGGTTTTCGTGTAATTCGTGGAATTGTAATGGGGTTATTGTTGATAACGGATTCCTAAGCATGACAAATGAAGCAAGATTTCTATAAACAGCAAGGCATCGATCATCTGTATTCCAACTTGCACCATCAGGTGCCTTCTTCATTTGCTTTATCACGGTTTTTATTACGTGATAATTAGCGCGTACTTTATGGACGTTTTTGAGGAGCAATTCACATAATCTGCAGGCCTCTAAACTAATCTCAAAGTAATTGACAAGAAGTTGATGAAGCTCCGAGTTTTCAATCATGTAGGCTAGGGTTTCATGCTGAGGTTCAAATAGAAACTCGGAGAGATGAACATTCCTTGAAGAAGATGAGGATGAGGACGAGGACGTAGATGAGGACGAGGATGGTCCATTATCGGTACTTCTTTCCAGTTGACCCTGAACTTTCTTGTAAATTTCTACGTAAGAATTTGTCCTAAAGGCTTCTTTATATTCTTCATTGACACTTGACTTGGTCACCAAGCTGTTCACATCTTTTCCACGTTTACCTGATCAAACCAGTTAACAAATATCATGATTAATTTTTGAAAAAGCATGAAAATAAATCATCCATTTCTTGATTACAAAACACAACAAAGAATCCAGATTGAAACTTCATGAGATGTACGAAAATCCGAAACTGATTGTACAAAAAATGAATCTGGTTTGGAACTTACCATCTTTGCTGAAGGGCAATTTGAGAAACCGTAACATTTTTTTCATCCGTGTGAATTGACGAAACTGATCAAGTTTTAGCAAAAGCAGCTCTCCGGTCCGTTCAAATGGTTAAAAGGCCTGAAAGAGAACGTCGTTTCTTGTGCTCGGTGGTGGTCGAGAGAGATGAGAAGAAACTTTATCTTCCAAACGGTCCTATATGTATAACATTCTTAGTTCAAGCGATTTCAAGAAAATTAAGAGTAAAAGAAGAAGAAATAACTGGCAGATCGGATATATTAGCACCGACTCATAACTAGGGTATAGCTTTGATTTAAAACACACATACACAGTAGCGTTGCTTGCACGTTAAGTTTCTCTACGTGTTAACCTGAGGAAAAAATCTATTACCAGCTTTGCTGAATGAAAGAGATTAGTAAAGAATAGAGTTTCAAGCCAACGTTTCAGGTTTATTTCTAGATATATATTGACGATTTTGATGTGACCTTTTCTTGATTTCAGGAATACCCAATAAAGGAAAATAGCCCCGAAGAAAAGCAATAGAGTTATTTTTCCACACGGCTTTGTAGTCAGATTAACAGGAATTCTTCTTGTTTCTTGTAGGCTTCGTTTGTTTTTGTCATGCTGGCATGGGTTATTTTATTTTATATGTGATGGGATCGACTAGAAAATTTGACAATAATTGTATTTTTCTATTGGTAATCTCATTTATTGGTAATCGTATTTCTTTTACCAATATTAATGTTGTAAAAATCATGGATTTATTTAGCATGACTTTTAAGAAGTCAAAATGAACTTTCGAGACTCAAAAATTATTTTTGAACCCTTTTTTTTTGACAAATTTTATGAAAGTATTTCCTCTAATTAGAAGAATTTTAGAGAAAGTTGGTCCAGTATAACTTGCTCTAAAAATACTTTTGAAATCGGAAGCTCTTTTAGAAATTTGTTTCCAAACAAAAATTAAGGTAAAAACTCTTATACCTGAAGCAAAAGTAAAAATCAGGTAAAACGGATCCTAACTAAGCTTATGTTTGTAAATCCTCCTATAAATCTATATTTAGTACTTGATTTGTTGATATTCCATCGATAGTTTTATTTGATATTTTTGGAAAATTAAAGGCGTGTTCGATCGTGCTTAAAATCCAATTAAAATTGAAAATATAGTCGTTATTGGGTCTCACTCGTCTAATAAAAGTCAACAATAACGGCTAGTTTTTCAATTTTAATCCGATTTTAATCTCTACCGAACACGCCCTTAGATAGTTTATAGAATCAATAAAGGGCTAAATATAGAGCATGTTTGGCTAAGATTAAAATTGAAAATATAGTCGTTATTGGGTCTCACTCGTCTAATAAAAGTCAACAATAACGGCTAATTTTTCAATTGTAATCCGATTTTAATCTCTACCGAACACGCCCTAAATATATCTGCAAACTCCTAATACACAAAAATCAATACAATTTGGTGCAATTGTGAAGACAATATAAATAAATATTAGCGCTTGGGAGATAACTTTGCACATAACAACAGAGGGAGGTGGAGGTGGCGACCAGTGGCTTTCATGAACCCATTATAATTTGAGGAAAAAAAAACATTTAAATCTTTTTTCTTTCTTTCTTTTATTTTTTTGTAATATTAAAATATTTTGTTTTTGAAAATAAAAATTCCTGAACTAAATTAGGCCCCACTTGTCCGAATCCCAACCAGTTACTGTTTGCACGAACCAAGCCATTCTTCATTTCGATAATTGTGCATTCAATCACAAGTGAAGATCGATTGGATCATCTCTATTCTTATTGAATTAAGCTCCTTATACAGATAAAATGTACAGAGAGCATTACATATCTATGTACAGATGACAATACTGCATTGATTGATTTAACTGTGATTGTTGTTGAACCACCAATGAAATCTTGCAAGCTGACAATTTATCAAAAAAATTGTCAAACATTTCATGTAGTAAGATTGATTCTCCTTTGAGTTGATATTCTTGAGATCGAAATTAGAGTAGCAATAGGTCAACGTAGTGCACCTCATATCAAGAGGAGTTTTAATGGTTACTGAAGTATGTGCAGAACTTTTTTAAAGGTCGTTAAAGTATTTTTCTTATAAATTTAATCACTAAAGTTAACAACAGTATCATCACTGATTGAGAGGAAAGATATTTTCGTGTGATTTATTCCAAGAGTGTACATCCATATATACAAAGTGTATTCTTGGCCAGCAAGAATAAGATTTCCTAACTTAACAGAAAATCACCTATTCTATAGGAAAACATATCATCTATTTTAGGGAGAATATTATACCAAATATACACAATATACATGTGCACTAATACTCCCCTCAAGTTGGAGCATGTAGGTCCCGGATGCCCAACTTGCAAAGAAAAAATTCAAACTGACGTCGACCCAAAGCTTTTGTAAGCACATCTGCTAACTGTCCATGAGTCGAAACATATGTAGGTCGAATAGTTCCATTAGTCACTTCATCACGAACAAAATGGCAGTCCACCTCGATATGTTTTGTGCGCTCATGAAAAATCGGATTAGCCGCAATATGCAAAGCTGCTTGGCTATCACAATATACTGTCACAGGGTTCCCATGTGTAACACCAAGAGCAAGAAGTAACCCTTTCAACCATTTTAATTCAGAAACAGTAGTGGCCAGAGATCGATATTCTGCTTCAGCCGAAGAGCGCAATACGGTATGTTGCTTCTTAGTTTTCCAGGAAATAGGCGAGTGTCCAAGAAGGATATACCAACCAGTCAAAGAACGACGAGTGAGTGGACAACTTGCCCAATCTGAATCACACCAGGCAGATAATTCCAAAGTACAGTCGGAAGATAATAAAATTCCGAGTCCTGGATGATTCTTCACATAGCGAACAACACGGAGTGCAGCAGCCCAATGTTCTTCACGTGGCTGTTGCATAAACTGAGCCAACACATGTACACTATAAGATAGCTCGGGTCGCGTAACGGATAAATAGATAAGTCGGCCCACCAAACGCCTATATTTTTCAGGATCAGACAAAAACTTTCCCTTTGCCATAGCCAAGGTGTGATTTTGTTTCATTGGTGTCGAGACCGGTTTAGCACCAAGCAAACCCACTTCGGTGATAATATCCAATGCATACTTTCGCTGACACAAATATATCCCTTGTGGACTTCGAGCTACCTCAATGCCCAAGAAATACTTCAGGACACCCAGGTCTTTCATGTGGAAGCATTTACTCAAATATTCCTTGAAAAGGCAAATCGCAGTTGGACTGTTGCCAGAGATGATAATATCGTCAACATAAACCAATACATGAACCTGTACCTTTCCTTGATGCAAAGTAAAAAGAGAATAGTCTGAACCGGATTGCTGGAAACCATATTTTTTCAAGGCACCGACCAACTTTGCAAACCAACACCTGGGAGCTTGCCGTAAACCGTACAAAGATTTCTTCAAGCAACAAACCATCTGGTTTATCAGAATTAAAACCTGGAGGCAATCGCATATACACTTCTTCATCTAAATCTCCATGCAGAAATGCATTGTGCACATCCATTTGATGAACTTCCCAGTTCTTGGCGGCAGCCACTGCTAGAAAAACTCTCACGGTTACCATTTTTGCTACTGGTGCGAATGTTTCTGTATAGTCAATTCCTTCGACCTGCCTATTTCCAAGAATTACCAACCGTGCCTTGTACCTTTCAACCGTTCCATCTGCTTTGTACTTTATCTTATACACCCATTTGCAACCAATGGCTCTTTTGCCTAGGGGTAAAGGTTCCACAATCCAAGTCTTATTATCCTCCAAAGCCCATATCTCCTTCTTCATTGCTTCTCTCCATCTTTCGTCTTTCATAGCTTCACCAAATGATGTGGCTCAATTCCTGTAGTAATAGCTCCCAAGAAAGCACGATGTTGGATAGAAAATTTATCACAATTCACATAATTAGAAATAGAGTAAGGACTACCTGAGGAATGCTTATGGTCGAGTGAGGAAATAGAAGGGTTGTTCTTCAATTTTTGCACAGTATGTAGAATGTGATCGCTCAACCGGACAGACTGCTTCTTGTTTCTGTGTCCGCGTCCAAGCAACTCAGGTTCAGACTCCATACCGCTAGGTTCACATTCGGATTCTGTTACTCCGTCAATTTTCACCCTACCATCATTACCAAGAACAGGTGTTATCACTTGGTCCTCCACCCCATCTTCTTCCAACCCGTCTTCATTATTTAGATGTTCTGTTAAATGATCTTTTCTAGTCCCTCTAGATGATGACATCATATCCTCCTCTAATACGTTTTCAAAATTGTTGTTTCTTCTCTCATCATTTTTTATTTCATGTTGATAAGGAAAGTCATGTTCGAAAAATACAACATCTCTTGAGACAAAGATCTCTCCAGCCTCCAAATCATACAAGCTCCATCCTTTCTTTCAAAATGGATAACCAACAAAGACGCATTTTTTACTTCGACTAGCAAATTTATCACCCCCCCTTCTTTGGTTATGTGCATAAGCTAAGCACCCAAAAACCTTCACATTTTTATATGAGGGAGGTTGTTCAAATAACAATTCATAAGGTGTTTTACCTTTTAACAAAACTGATGGAGTCCGATTGATTAAGTATGCAACCGTTAGCACACATTCACCCCAAAATTCGATGGGCAATCTTGCTTGAAATCGCAGTGCCCTAGCTACATTAAGTATATGGCGATGTTTTCTTTCCACTCTACCATTTTGTTGAGGAGTTCCCACACATGCAGTTTGATGAATTATCCCACATGTTTTAAAATAATCCTTCAAACACATAAATTTCGTTCCATTATCGCTGCGCACAATCTTCACAAATTTATTAAATTGTCTTTGAATCAAAGCTAAATAATTTTGCAAAGTTTTTGCTACTTCAGATTTATCCTTTAGCAAATAAATCCACACACCACGTGAAAAATCATCAACAATAGTCAAGAAATAATG
>CAIGRT010097775.1:0-11199 GCA_903798405.1 Fraxinus platypoda | reverse complement strand
ATTTTTGCATTTATGGAAAAATATCGTTTTTTTTCATTTTTATTATTTATTTTCCGAAGTTTGCTAGGGTTTTACTATTTAATAGCATTGTAAGCCCTTTGAGGCGGATTATTGCATTGAATAAGAATTTTCGTGAGTTTTATCTCATCTTTGTGAGGTTGTTCATCTTTCCTATAATCTTCCGCTACGTCACTATCACAATCTAGTATAGTACTAATGTACGCCAAAAAGAAGAGTGATACATTAAATCTTGCATAGTGCTATGTATGCATAAATACTTCGCTAATTTACACTATCAGTTGATTATTGGATGGTATCTACAAAAGTTATTAAAGATGCATGTGCAACCTGATGACAAGAGAACCCAAATATGTTTAAATTACAAATCATTTTAGAAAGTTCTTGTACTTTTTTTGAAAGAAGAGTGTCTTTTGATTTTTAAATACACGAATTATGACACATACTAGCAAAGTCTATTTATGACTTGAAAATTAATCCAACCAAATGGTATTACAAAAAACTCGTAACTTCCATGTAGTGTTCTAAAAGAAAATTTTTGCACATATTATTGGTATATAAAAGGGGAAGGATACTGTTGAAGCCTTTATCGATTAATTCTTCCAACTGAATATCTGCGGGGAGCATATGGTTGTCTATCAGCAGTCGATTGAAAGAAAGTCAACTTCTTTAGTTTTTCACGGCCCCATAAATCAATAGACACCATGGAATTGCAAGTCATTGGTATTTCTGCCATTTTCTCGCATGAATAAAATACAAAAATTCCATGTAACAGAGGTTCTGCAGCAAACACGAAAAGCTTCTCGATTCTGTCACAGTATTTGATGTCTAATTTTTTCATATAGGAAAGCATTCCGCGGGGAAGGTTTGCAACCATTCCCAGTTCCCATTTAATCATACCAATAAAGTTAGGCAAGTCACATATATGTAAATATTCAAGGCTTTGGAGTCGAACCCTGCGAGAACCTTGTTTTCCTCCTGCAATCGGTCCTTGTGGGAGGACAATGTCAAAAGGCATTCTATTTCGTTGCAAAGAAAAATTTCACAACTCCCCGAGTTTCTTGGATTATTAAACCATGGAAAATCGTCCAAAAAATAGCTACTCAGGTTGTAGCACTTATCAATTTCCAGGTGTTGAATGTCCTGGGCAAATAGTACAACCTTTCCTCTACTTCCTACTTCATTGAGAGTAGACCTCTTAAAATCCCCCTTTTATCACTTAATTTTTCTAGATCTTCACAGAAATCTTCATGAGATTCTGCCTTATCTACGTGAATATTGTAGAATCTTAGTTGCCCGCACTCTGTTGAAACTTAATAAATTAATTGAAATCGCACATTTTCACTGGTACTTCCATACGATATGGAAGCACGAGACCCTAAAGATTGGAGAGTCCTGGCAAAATCTGTTTAGGTATTGTCCTCAGGCGCACAGCTAATAAATCAAGGCATTTGAGGTTGCCTAAGTGACATAGGATGCTATGGAACAGTTATAGGAATAGGAAAAAGGAAAAGAAAAGAGAAGAAGAGAAAGGAGGGGCAAAGACAAAAGAAGATGGAGAGAGGAAGCCAGAAATTGGGGGGAGAATATCAATTTATTTCATTATCAAATGTTTTTTTCTTATAATCCAAAAGATCCCTTTATATAGGGTTTCAGAGATTCTATTCTAAGTAAAAAATGTCTTATAAAAACTATTAAATCAAACCCTAATAGTTTTTTCTAAAATACACATTAAAATTCAAAACTAATTCAAATAATATCTCTTATAATATTTCATCATGCTTTGAAATATTTTCTTAATTCTAGTTTCTGTTAGGCCCAGCTCCCTCAGTGCTTTGAGCTTTCACAGGGATAGCACAAATTTGAGCCTGACACAACCTCTGAGTAATAGTGAACATAAATTCGACAAGTCTGATATGGAACTCGGCAACTTTTCAATCTTGAAATAACTTAAGCCAAGGTTCATCAAGCCATGCACGTCCTCAAAGAACGAATCCGGAATCAGCCTCAAAGGATTCTCACAATTAAAGTTGAAAGTTTAGGACAATGTGGCGACATGACTAGTGAAATTTAAGATAACTTGTTATGCATCAAGGAAACCTTATCCAGGTCCACTTTCCAATCCTGCTCCTCTGGCATCCCTTTCAGTTGAAGTCTAGCTTTTACCATGTATTTAGGGCTATCTTTTGTCATCCTTCTTGCCATGTCTCTAATCAAATCATGCATTTTCACATACTTTTCCTTCTGATAATTTTCAGCACCTTCCAGTAAGCAGTCGTTCTCTAGTTTATTCAGTTTTGCATGACCCTAGTGGAATTCTGCTTGTCTATTCTTCTGTTTATTCATCAGCTCCTCTGAAATAAATTAGGCTATAAATCTGTATCTCGGGATTTTTTGATTTTCAGGATACAGAGAGTAATATAAGAAACACCACAGTAAATATTTATCCTTCAGACGATTAAAACTACATTGGAGGATTGGTAATACCTCATGAAAATATCATGGGGTACCGCTCTTGTTAACCTATGGTTGACTTTAATCTTAATGTTTTGATTATAACAAACAAGTTAATTTTGGTTCTAACAATTGAATTTAAGTCTTCAGAGCATTCGATGCAATATTGATCACTCAAGGACAAAAAGATCACTATCAAGACATTCACATTACAAATAGAACTCATAATAAAGGTAGAGATGAAAGTCGAGCATTCAAGTCAAATTATTCGAGACAAGAGCTACAAAAGTCGAACGTCAAAAGAAACTCAATATACTAGACGCTTCTCTATTCATTTGTAAAGGTATAAACACCTTCAATTCTTAGGAATAAACGGTAAAAGCTCAAAAGTCATTCTTTATACACTAAAAGTTATTTTGATCATCACTTGCAAAAATTATCTTTTATCAAAAGAAAAATTGATTTTCAATATTATAATTGAACTTGATTATATTTTTAAAAACACCATTCAATTGCTTACATTGTCCAAAAACATTCACATCGAATCAAAGAAGTCAAAATAGACTAAACTTATGAAATGCAGGCGTCTGGATGATCCAGACGTCCAGATTGTCCATGAGGATGTCCGGTTCATGTAACGGTCACTTTTTTAACAGCTTTGATCTTCGGTACACAACAACTAGTTTTATATGTCCGGACACGAAAGTGGACGTTCGGTTGCTTGTTCTGTTCAATAGTTATATTTGCTCATTGAACTTTATAAATACATTCATTTTTTGCATGCATTGTAAAACTTTTTAAGAGCATTAAAGTGATACATTCTTAAGCAAAATTATATTGATCTTACATCTTATTTATTGTCAAATCATTTCTTGTGAATTGTATTAAATTCTTTGTTAATCTTCATCATCAAAGTTTTCTCATCGAACAATTGAGTTTTTATTTATTGCTATTCATTAAAGTGTTAACACTTTCTGTACTTGTTTATATCAATTATTAATAGAGGAGTTTCAAATTGTAAAATCATTTCTCTTCAAATTTGTGGGTTATATTGAGGTCCTTCGAAAGCTCAATAGTTTGGGTGGTATTGAGATCATGTAAAGCTCAATAGTTATAAGGATTGGTGCTCATTATTTATAAGTCACCGAAAGTTTTGTAAAGTTTTGGATTGCTCCATAAGTCCATCAAATTTAGTGAAAAAGTATTGCTTGTGACAGAGAGCTTGGTAACAGAGGACGTAGATAATTGTTTTAGATCGAACCTCCACTATTATATCGTTTGCACAATCTCTTCCCTTTTATTTATCATTTTTGTATTTGTGCATAATTATTTGATTGATTTAATCATTCATAACTTGTTTAAATTTGGATAATATAGAAAAAGCTTTGAAAACCAATTCAACACCCTCTTGATTAGTTATTCTTGGGATATCAATTGGTATCAGAGCAAGGTGCTCATGTTCAAAGATTTCACAATCTTGAGCAATGACTAACCACAATCTTCAAAACATTGAGGGGCATTCTACAAATTGCCCTCTATTTTTTGATGGCACATATTATAATTATTGGAAAATTAGAATGATGATTTATGTTCAATCTATAGAATAAAATGTTTGGGAAGTTATTGAATTTGGTCCCTATATGCCTAAAAATGTTATTAAAGAGGATGGTAAACCGAATTAAATAATTTATAAACCTAGAGAGGAATATGATGAGGACGATAAAAGAAAATTATCACTAAATGCTAAAACCAAAAACATACTTTATTGTGCTTTAGATAAAAATGAATTTAATCGTATTAGCACATGTGATTCGGCTTTTGATATATGACATGCTTTAGAAGTTACGCACTTGGGCGCTAGCGAAGTGAAAGAAATCAAGATTAATTTTTTGATTAAAGAATTTAAAAACTTCTTCATGAAATAAAATGTATTGTCGATATGATTACTCGCTTCACTGATATTGTTAATGGTCTTAAAGATTTGATCGTAAATTTACTAATGGTGAGCTTGTAAATAAAATACTTAAATCACTATTTAAAGATTGGTGCTCATTAAGGATGTGGATAGAGAATATCAAAGATGTCAACTCATCCATTGGAAGTACTCTATGGAATCTTGATGACTTATGAACTCAACAACACCCAAACTAAAGAAAAAATGAGGAAAAAAAAAGAAGAATCAAAGGAGCCTCCTAAACGTCAAATTACTTTAAAATCGGTAATTAATGAACGACGAGTGAAAATATGAGTGATGAAGAACTCGATGATCTAGTTCTTCCTGTTAAGAAATGGAGATGTTTACGTAATAATCGGAGATTTTAAAAGAAAGAGAAAAATGGTGAAGAAAAAAGCAAGAAAATCATTTGCTATGATTGTGACAAACCGGTCACAAGATAACTTATAAGTTATACACTTATTTAGAGCGTCAAAACATTGATATTTGTCGATATTTGGATTGAAATATAGCTGAATTTGTTGTTTATTTTGTGTTTTATGTTTACATCTGTAAGGTCCCGACAATTTTATAAAATAAAATTAATTATTTTCGATGCTATATTTTATATATTTTTTAGTTGAAGGACTATAGAGAAATAGGTTTTAAACTCTTTTATTTGGGTCAAATATTAAATTATTGATGGAGTAAGAATTAGTACATCATTATTGAACTCGTTGGATAGCTCGTATTTAATCATCTATTTTAGGTTCGAGAAAAAGTCGATTCAAATAAATTAGACCCAAGATATTGAAGTTTATAAACTTTGTCACTTAATGGTATTTGTCACTTAATTGTTTTTATTAGAATTAATAAAGTTGCCTTTTAATTTCAAATGATTGTCAAGCATGTGAGTAATTTTAAACCAATTATATGGAAAATACGTGTAATAGAAAAATTATGTATGGTTACACGGGAATGATTGTTGTCTTCCTTAAGAAAATGCTCCAAGTGGGGAATAGAAATAAATGATATTTTTTTACGAAGTGGAACACGCATATAGACACGGCAACAGAGGATTTTGTGAACGTGAAATTCTTACTTATCTTTCAACAATTCTTTTTATCAATCAAGTTAGGATTACGAGGTACAAGTGGTTTATCCCGTTTAATTTATTTTATTTTTCATGTTGATAAATATTTTGCTAATGAAAGTTACGATATGATGTGCTATGCTATGATATGTAATGGCCATCCGGTACCAAAGATATGATATATTATGAGCTCTTACTAGTTTCTAAATATATGATATGACGGTATGACATTTTTGACGCATGATTTAATATTTTATTCGGGATTGCACCATTTTTTCATGTCTTATTGAGTATTCTTATATACTCATAGGAAATATCTTTATTTATAAGTTAGTATTTCAGAGGCATCTTGTTTAATTGGAAGTCTTGCAGAGCAATCCATAGCAATACAAAATGCTCTCTCTAAAATTAACCTAACAGTCTCGCACGGCTAGATGGCGGGGGCACCCCCTATTCGACCTATCAAGGCGGTAGGGATGACTGCGACCTATGCCTCCATGGTACAGACTCCTCCTCAATCTATCCCGGAGATGAAGATCGAAATAAGACAGTCGAAGGAAAATGAAGGCGCTTTATGGTTTCACTTCTCCAAATCTGAACTGGAGCAGGCGGCCTCCCTTTTCGGTTTTTCTGTTGTCTTGAAATTTCTGAGAAGGAGACCTTCGCTGGATCTGATATGAAATTTCATCAAGGCACGATGGGGTATTAAAGGTTTATATTCCGTTAGTAACATGCAGTGCCCACATAATGTCTTTATACGCTTCTCATCAGAAGAAGATTTTTCATCGCGTGTGCAAGAGAATCTTCAGATCTAGATGGCATACCCTATAGACTGGTTATCTGGTCCCCAGACTTCGTTGAAGTTAAAGAATCCTCGTTGATCCCTGTGTGGGTTTTTCTCCCTGGACTATCTCCCCACTTTTACCATGAATCTATGTTGCATATTATCACCGGTGCCTTTGGTCAATTCTTGAAGAGAGATAACTTTATGGCTTGTGCGTATCATACAGATGGGGCACGTGTGTGTGTAGAAGTTGATGTTTCAAAACCTCCAGTGGAATCTTTCTGGTTAGGCATCCCTTTCCACCCATCCAGTAGACATCAGGAGATTATCTATGAAAAACTCCATTTGTTCTGTCATTCTTACAGGGCTATGGGGCATTTGGAGACGGCCTGCAATAAGAAAAAACACGCTGAAGAAATCAATATTCCAGAAAATATTTGCTATAAAAAGATATGGAGGAAAAAGGAGAATATAGGTGGTTTGACAGAATTGGCACAGGAAAAGAAAGCCCTTTCAGCGAAGTGGAAAGCCAGAATGGTAGAAAAACAGAAGAGGATTTTGTAGCGGAATATTCTGATCCCTTCGACCTTAACTTTATTTGGCTGTAATGATGGTAGATTTGCTACTGATCTTGATGAATTGGGAGAACACGTCCCAGTGAAGCATTCTGATAATGTAACAAACAAAAATCTGGAGGTGAATGTGATGGAAACTATTACAGGAAATGGTGAATGTAACTTGATTGACATAAACCGGGATACTAATGGAACACTGGAAATAAATTCAATGCCGAAGGAAATTAATTTGGAGCAGGCTATTGTGAGGGGGGACGTTGATGTCGTCTAAGAATTGTTAGTTATGGATATCATGGACAATATTGCGGACCTAGTAATCAGAGGATAACCTTTTCCCCACACATGCGGCTATTGTACAGAACGAAGAAAGAACAATGGAGGCTCAGAGCTCTTCTGATGGTGAGTATAAAATTGAATTGCCTGAATTAGATGTTTTAAATTATGATACATATCATATCAGTTCAGTGCCAGCTAAAAAAGGAAGGGAAAATGGTCGGAAAAATGTAACGTTAGGCATCACCATGAGATCCAAAAAATCTTATTAATGACGAATATTATTGTATGGAACGCAAGTGGTGTTGTATCCTCCAAAAGTAGACTAATGGGTCTGAAAAAACAATATAACCCCTCTATGCTTGTTATCATTGAACCTTTTGTATCTGTTGAGAAAATTGTCTGTTGGGCTCAACGCTTAAGATTTCCACACTACGCTTCAAATGTCGTGGTAGGAGGTAAAATTTGGATGTTCTGGAATAATGTCGTATCCTTTTCAGTGAGTAGTTTTTCGGAGCAAGAGATATCTGGATGGGTTTCGTTGGGATGTGTTTGGATGTTTTATTCTTTTGTATATGCCAGTTGTTGTCCGAGACGAAGAAATGAATTATGGGAGAAGTTGACGAGCTTTGAGAATGGAAATTATGGATGGCTTATAGGAGGAGATTTCAATACTGTACGTTCCATTGATGAGAAATTGGGTGGTCTGTCCTCCTATTCTATGGCCATGCGGGAGTTCAATAGCTTTATTCATGATTCTGGCTTGATGGATATTCCTTTCGATGGACCGAAGCTATCATGGTGTAATGGATGACAGGGCACACGACGTATATGGGTTCGCCTTGATCGTATTTTCGTTAATCAAAATTTTAAGAACCAATTCCCATCAGCTACTTTATCTTATTTGGAATGCACCTTGTCGGATCACTGCCCGATGGTTTTGCGATGCAGAGATAATTTGAATTTGACTAGTCACGGACCATTCAGGTTCCTTAGTATGTGGTGTTCTCATAATGGCTTTCTGCCCCTGGTGAAAAAAAATCTGGGAGATGAACGTGGACGGACCTTAAAAACAGCTTTAAAATCTTGGAATGATGAGGTGTTTGGGAGGGTGCAACAAGAAATAAGAATGTTCGAACAATCGTTGATGGAAAGTTTTCATTGGAAACTGAAAATCAGCTTTTGCAATGCCGTAATGAATATGCGGTTTAGCTCGAAAGAGAGGAAACTTTATGGAGGCAGAAATCACGCATTAAATGGCTTAAGGAAGGTGACGGTAACACAAAATTTTTTCATGCATTAGTAAAAAATAAAACAAAGGTTCAACCCATCAAGCACATGATTCTTGAAGACGGTAGTGAGATGAATTCACGGGAATCTATTCATGAGGGGCCATGCAATTTTTTCAAAATCTTTTCTCTATTTCTCCTATCTCCATGGATGCTAATTGTTTTGAACTCCTGACGCTGATCATTACTGAGGAGGAGAACAGGACACTATGTAAACCGCCTATATTGGAGAAGGTTAAGGCTGCTCTCTGGTCTATCCCCAAAGATAGTAGTCCTGGACCTGACGGATTTAGTGCGAGCTTCTTTATCGCTGCATGGGAAAGTGTCCAGTTGGATCTACTTGCCGTGGCCACAGAATTTTTTGAGAGATGCCTTCTTAATTATGCGTTGGAGGCTACTAACATTGCTCTTATCCTTAAGGTTGATTCTCCTAACAGTTTCACGAAATTTCGGCCCATTATCCTTTGTTCGGTTGTATATAAGATTCTATCCAAAATAATGGTTGCTAGAATGGCCCCTTTACTTGACAAATTAATTTCCCGAGAACAGTAAGCCTTTATTCAGGGTAGAAGTGTTTTTGATAATATATCTGTTGCTCAGGAGATGGTACATAGTCTTCATAAGAAGGTGAGAGGTGGAAACGTGCTTTTAAATATTGATATGGCCAAAGCATATGATAGAGTTAATTGGCGATTTCTTCTGGAGAGTTTAAGAAGATTGGGTTTTTCTGACCAATGGAGAAACCTTGTTTTTAATTACATTTCCTCTCCATACTACTCCATCATGTTTAATGGCAAAACACGGGGTATTTTCAAGCCATCGAGAGGACTGCGTCAAGGTGATCCATTGTCACCATATCTGTTTATTTTGGTACAGGAGCTCTTGTCTAGAATGATCAACCATGCATATGAAAACAATCAGGTCCAACCGTTTCATTCTGGAGGAATTACGGTTAGTCATCTATTTTATGCCGATGATTTGCTTATATTCCCCAATGGAGGAGAAAGTCAATAGTTAATCTCCTTGAAGTTATTAAAAGTTATGAACTAATATGTCAACAGGCAAATCCTATGAAATCTTCTATGTTTTTTTTCCAAACACATCATTGCTACTCGTAAAAGAAAATTATTGGTTGTTTCAGGATTTAAAGAAGGTGCCTTACCTTGTACCTACTTGGGCGTCCCTTTTTACACTTGAAGATTATTGAAGTGTATGTTTGAACCAATGATGGCTAAAATACAGAAGAAGCTAGCTGCATGGAAGGGTCGACTACTCTCTTTTGGAGGTAAAATCACCTTGATTATGCATGTCCTTAGCAGTATACCTATTCATATCTTATCGGTTATGAAACTGCCTAAAGGTATCCACAACGAACTTAACCATATTTTTTCTTCTTTCCTATGGAATAATTTTGATGGTTCCAAGAAGCAAAAATGGGTTTCCTGGAGAAAAATCTGTTATCCAAATGAAAAGGGTGACTTGGGCATTCGAGATTTTGGCGAGGTACAACAAGCTTTATTTACGAGATTTGCATGGAAGTTGCTGGTTGAGAAATCCTTTTGGGACAAATACTTCCAATCTAAATATATGAAAAACAAACCAGTGGCCTTACTGGAAAGTTATTTCACTCAATCTATTTTGGAAGGGGGTGATCTCGGCATTGCCTATTGTTTTACAGAACACATTTTACCGTATTCGAGATGGATCCTCTAATTTCTAGTATGATAATTGGATAGGAACCCAAAGTCTTGCCGAAGTAGGTTTGGAAGTAAAGGAACCTCTTCTACAAATTAAAGATCTTTTGATGACAAATGGTAACTGGAATGCAACTCGACTTAGGAAGTTAATGGATGCAAATCAAGCTTCTGCTATTGAATGTGTGCCCATTAAATTATATGGAAACCATGATCAATATATATGGAAGCCCAATAAAGATGGCTCTTTCTCCACCAAATCAGCCTGGGAATTAATTCGGAAAAATGGAGTAACCTGTCCATGGAAAAGATGGCGTGGCAGCATCACGTTCTTCAAAGAATTTCGTTTGTATCTTGGAGAGCTCGTTTACAATGCTTACCAGTTGATGAGGTGGTTCAAAATATTGGGATTCCTCTGGTATCTAAATGTGAATGCTGTAATAAACCCTCGGTGGAAAGAATTGATCATGTGCTGTGCAATGGGGAAATGGCAGGAAAAGTGTGGGCTTATTTTGCCATTTCAATCTATCTCTCCCTAGTGTAACTACTTGGAAGGGCATGATGAACTTATGGAGCAAACATATTTCGAGATCTTCACAGATGGGAGTGCTTCGCTGTATCACTCCACTTATCATCACATGAAATTTATGGAAAGCCAGATGCGAAGCCCGAATGGAAGGACACCCCATCTTAGATGTGGCAATCGAGTCGCTCGGCTCGTCGGCTCGCCCGCTCAGCTTGTACTGTAGCAGCCCACTAGCCGCTCGGGCTCGTCAAAAGACGAGCCCGAGCACGAGCCGAGCGGACTAGCTCGCTAGACGAGCTGAGCCCGCTCAGTTAGTAGCTCACCGAGCGGCTCGTATTATTTATAAAGAAAAAATAAAAAAATAAATCCAAAACTCTTCAGTGACCAAACGGTTACTAAATTTTTTTATTTTTTTTTTATTTTTTTCTCGATAAATACATACTCCCTAATCAACATTTTTTCCCACCAATCCTCGCATTCTCTACTCTACTTTCTACAATTTACAAATTATCAACATTCAACAACATCAAATTATCAATTCATTTCATTCTATTATCATC
>CAIGRT010097744.1:0-10609 GCA_903798405.1 Fraxinus platypoda | reverse complement strand
AAAGAAATTCAAAGTGTGGGGACCAAAGTGTAAACATTCAATAGTTGATTCAGAGCACAAAACGATGATTGAAGATCATATAGGATCAATTGGATGCAATTGGAGGTCAAATGAGTGAAATATAGTGGAAGTATTTTCACAAATCAATTTTCAACCGAAGAAGTTATGCTCCAGATTTTTAGCATCAACTTGAGACCCATATTTCCGATAGAAAACGTTCGAATTGGAAAATTTTTACTTCTAAAAGAATTGTATTTCTTTGAATTACCTTTCCAAGTGCAATTTGAATCAGTTCAATCGAATACTTGTGGAGAAAGTTATGACCAAAATACCGAAATCTGCTCAGAGACGAACATGGGTGCCCGCTCACGACAATATTTTCCCCAACCCGAGAGCCATTTGGTTCTAGGCGCATGCGCGGTAGTTAAACTGGTACATGCACACAGACCTTTTTCGCATACGAATCTTTAGTTTCCTTAAGCGATTCAAACTCTTTGGAAACCAAATTGGCGATTTTGACCTATTTTCCAACTCTTATAAATGGAGAACGATGGCTACACATAAAAAACTCTCTCTTGCCTCCTCATACACCATGGTTTCATCAAATTCATCAAGAACAAAATGTCAATTGCTATATTTTGAGAGAGGTGATCAAGCCATAACAAGGAATTGAAGGTCAATAATATCAAAATTTTGAAGAATTAAACATTGGGCGTGAAGATCAACATCTTTTGATTTATTTCATGATCCATATGATATTTTTCTATTATTATTCTTTTGAAACCCCATCGGCACCTTGGCATTCTTTGAATCAAACCTTTTCCGAACCGGTTGAATGTAACTGTGGCTTGAATGATCTTATCTTCACCATATCCATCATTTGCTCCCAATAGCATCACCTGCATTAGGCCATAAAACATTTACTAATCACGAAAAATGCCTTATCTACGTGCTCATTTTCTATAGTGCCATGCACAAGAACCATTTAACTTTTAAATGAGGTGGTTCAACTTGTGAGGTAGCTCTTGAAGCAGTCAGTTTCTAACAACTATATAAACTTACACCATTGTGATGATTGAATTCGCGGTTGGAGATGGTAATATCAGTTGAAGCCATGATGACATCAATGAGGCCATCGGTACAACTTGACAATGAACAATGGTCGATCCAAATATGGTTAGAACCAAACACAGAGATTGCATCTCCATCACTTCTTGTCCTTAAACCAATATGTTTTAAGGGAATCCCTAATCATCCCACCGGAGGCTAGAACAATGTGGTGAATTTTAATACCATGGATAATAGCATTAGTCGCAAATTGTATAGTAATGCCTGCACCATAGGCAATGTGGACATCTACTCCTCTACCATCAAGTCTTGTCACTATGGCCAATAAGTTCTTGTTTGAGTTTAATACCCTTAGTTTATCGTCAACTGAGTTGCGATCATCCTGTAGAAGTTATCATGATATTGTAATTTGAACAACATTAATAGAAGTATAGCAATTTCTTTTGGCTCTTTGCACCATTAGAGCTGATATTGTCACTTTTTTTACTCCTATATTGTACGGTATAATTCACTTTATCAAACGAGAGTCACGAAAATATTTAAATGAGATTATCAAAATGCTTAACCGAATATTGATTGGGTTCAAGTCTATTTTCAAAATGAGTTGATCCCTGGTTTATATACTCCACTAGGATCCAAGTCTAATTTAAACACTCACTCAACCCCAATATCTACAATACTCATAGAAACTAACTATTATTTTTCCTAAATTCAGTGGTCATTATATAAATATTGTGGAAGAAAATAAAAGGTCATGAAAATAATTTGAAGCTGTAGATTGATTTCTAAAAATTTCTTGAAGCGAGATTATCAGTCCTAGAGTGCCGAGGATAAGAAAAGAGAAATCGATCAAAACCGTTTTTGATTCAGTCATCGAGCAGTTTCGACGACTCTTCAATAACGCAGGATGCAGGTTGACCCCGTCCCTTCGATGTTGTATACCCTCTCCATCCTTTGGAGGCGAGGCCAGGTATTTAGCAAAGCACTTGGAAGTAAAATACATTTATTTTATCTTAATATCTATTAAAAATAATTGTCCTTTATCAAAGTCCACCAAGAGTCTTAGCCCATATTTGATTTTTATAAAAATCTGAATTTAATCTCACGTTAAAGTCAATAATTAATTTTAACTGTACATTTCATGGAGTTCACAACTTTTCAATCACATATTTCCTTAACTTTTATCAAAATCAACTAAAAATCCGATTTTAATCTATACTAGACATGGCTTAATGAGCATGTAAGCTGAAAAGTCGATAAACATTATTTTAAGTAAATTAGTCTGAATGTTATCATTTTTAAGTGAAATAAGAATGTAGCCTGCAATTTCCCTACGTTTTCTCCTTAGCTTCCTTTTGGGCCACTCAGGCTTCATGTCTGCATGCTAAGAACTTAGCTTTCATTCCCTTCAAAATACACATTAAGCATTATTCATGTTCACTGATTTAATCGGTTAGAATTAAAAAATATAATTCTTAACCAGTGGAATGCACCCAAGTCTTTCATTCCGATGAAAACACACATACACACACCCTTAAATCCACCAATAACATATGCAAAATTTGTAAACAAATTCCTCTTATTTGGGTGAATTAGTTTGTTAATAATTTTGCACTTAGATCTCTTCATACTCTCTTTGGGTAAATGAGTAAAATTTACGACGACTGGGGGAGGCTGGTTGGAGCCACATTAGATAGAGATAAGCTTCGGGAACGTGCTTGCGCCCCCAGCCTCAGTTCTACTTCTTCAGATTCCAGGCCCAAGTCCCCTATTCACGATCATATTCCAGTAAATCCTGAAGGTGTCTCTTACACTTTCTTCGTGATAATGAAGCAATTAAACGTAGGGCTATATTTATTATGAGGTTAAGGATAGAAACTAATTGCTTTTATCTATGGATTATTTGTCTGTTTTGCAGTTTCATTTGCGCCTTTGATTTAGGCTTGCCTTCTTTTGGGAACAATACAACTATAACCTTAAGATGTATACAATCTTAACCTTTTATTTTGGCACAATATCCCAAATCAACTAAATCTTGTGAAATACATCATTTTTGTCCATTTTCTTCGTGAAGCCTTCCAAAATGACAAATTCATCCAGATAAAGAAAAAGAAAAGAAGAAAAAAAAAATAAAGAATTAATTGCAGTTATAGCCGTAAATTTTCCAAAAGTGCAAATGAGCCTTAATTAAAACAATTTTAAAATTAAAATTAAAATAGAAATAAAATCTCTTTCTTCTAAGTTGGTTCGTATGGCTATTTGTGTACAGTCTCAAGAACAGAGACTTGGACATATCCATACAGAACCCAAGGGGAAGATGATGCGTTCAATAATTATGTTAAGACACAGCAGACCCATGTTTCTTGATCTTGTTTCTTGCGTGCCCATTTCAGAAATAAAGTCAAATACTCTCTACACCCTTCCTGTTTTTGATGAAATTGGTGGTGGAGATTGGAGAAGATGTACAAGAAGATTATTTATGGCAGCAGATGAAAGCTGAGGCAAGAAGAGATATTGATCAAGAACCCATATTCTACTACCATTATTTCAGTTCAATCTTAACGCATGATTCTATGGAAAGTGCTTTGCCTAATCATCTTTCCATGAAGTTGAGTCATTCTAGTTTGCCCCAGCAGTACACTGTATGATCTTTTTGTGGGTTTGATCACAGAGGATCAAGAAATCACGATTGCTGCTAAAGATGATTTGAGAGCTGTCAGAATGAGGGGCCCTGCTTGTATTAAGTTATGTTCACTGTTTCTTGAATTTGAATTGGTTTTTGGCATTGTAGGCTCATAGAGTTGCACATAAGTTATGGTCACAAGGGAGAAAAATTCTTGTCCTTTTGATTAAAAAAAGAGTATCTGAAGTTTTCGGAGTGGATATTCATCCTGGGGCCAAAATTGGAAGAGGGACTTTCCTTGATCACGCTACATCCAAAAATTAGTGATGAGGTTTTGATTGAGGTAGGCACTTGTGTACTGGGAAATGTTAGAATTGAAGATGGAGCCCAAATTGGTGCAGGTTCTGTGGTGTTGAAACAAGTTCCTGCTAGAACTATTGGGGTAGAAAATCCCGCAGTTAAGCTGGGTATAGTTCCCAGTTTGACTATGGATGATGCATCATATGTATACCATTTTGCCGATTATACTATTTAGGGCAATAATTTTTTCTATTTCTGTAGGACTTTGGGGTTTTCTCGTGCTTTCAAGAGAGCCTAAATTCTCCTATCAGCATGGAGAAATTCTTGTCTTGTTATGTATTATGTGTAGTGGTTGCCTTTAGATTCTGTGTTCTATTGGTACATAATCTGTGACAAAATTTCCAAGAAGGCCACATACTAGAATTTCGAAGTAAATTATGTTTCCTTATACAATATTTTTTTCGGTAACCAATTATGTTTGCAATTAGATGTGTTTATTCCAACCACTTACAAGTCTCCTACTTGGATTGCGTTGGGTTGAAAATTATCTTTTTTGTACACGCATGTTAGTTTGACTAATAAAAAAATGGACGTAATAGCCCATTGATAAATAACTATACTGAAGTTGAAACTAGATTAAAAGCCAAATACTATGAATTTTTAAAAATAATATATCCCAAACAAGGGCTAATTAAATATTTTATTACAATCTAAATACTAAATTAAAAATTACATTAACTAAAATAAAAATTAATGTTATGCTATTTATTCAAAGTATTCAATACGTGCTTCTAAAATTCATAACGGTCTTATGTTTTCCACAAAAGGAAAGCTTCCAAAACTCGAATTCCTATTCCCGCACGGATTAACCATTAACCCCTATATATACTTACATTATAGGAACTCTCTCTCTCTCTCCCCAATTACGTGACTTCTATGCTTCTTAGTTTTTATCATAAATCTTGAATATGGAGTACATTTGTTGGCGCGGAGTGATCTCACAGCAATCTATACACACAGAACCAGTTCTTGATAATCAGTACTGTTCATCACAAGGGCATATTCTCGTCAAATTTCAATGTGAAATAGTGAAAAAGTGGGTAATACATTGTGATGATGGAGGAATTTTATTTGTTAGAAGAAAATCACATCAAGAAGCAAGGATGATGTTGTAAAACAACCAAGATACCAGAATTGCTCTGACACCAATTGTTGTGAAACAAATCACCGGATTGAGATGTTGAAGTTATATGAAAAATAATAATGAAGTATATGATCAAGTAAAAGAATAATAAAGACAAGAATATGATAGAGAAATTAAGAGATTTTATTGACTCAAGAATAATGGAGAAGAGAGAAATTACAATAGATCATATAATTCTAGTAATCTATTTTCTCACACCATAAAATTGTATAGAAGAGTCTAGTATTTATAGGGAACATGTAGGGAATGTTCAAACTCTCCTAGTATAGTTGTTGATGAAGTAAGATACCAAAAAATTGAGTCCAAAAGAAATTACAACTCCCAATGAGCTTCCAAAATAAAATTTCAACTTCACATAGGACTCCAATAGCATTCCAAACTGAATTCTTCTTGATGTGCACTTCAATTACTTCAACAAGGAATTCTAGTCACACCCAAATTTTAACAAAAAAGTTTCTTCATCAAACACAACATGTCTAGAAACAAACATTTTGCCAGTTGGTGGATAAAAACATTTATAGCCCTTATATTTTTTGCTATAATCCATAAAACACATGGCAACGATTTTGGATCAAATTATTTGAAGTAATATTCCAAATGTAGGGATAGCATTTGAAAACAAAAACTCAAAAAGAACTATAGTCTGGATGTTTGCCAAATACTTTGAAAAAATGCGAGTCGCTACTATTAGCAATAGACGGTAAGCGATTAATTAAAAAGACGGTTGTGGAAAAGACTTCCACCTAAAATCTTTTAGGCATACCAGAATGATGGAGCATTGTCAGTCCAAGTTCACGGATGATTCGATGGCGTTGCTCAACTACACCATTTTGTTCAGATGTATGAGGGCAAGATAATTGATGAACAATCCCTAGCTCCTGCAAGTAGTTAGTAAAAGCATTGCTAACAAATTCTCCTCCACCATCACTTCGAAGTATTTTTATGCGACGGGAGAATTGTCTCTCAATATAGTTAACAAAGGTACGAAAATGCCCAAAAAATTCATATTTTTTACGTAAAGGAACAAGCCACATATATCTACTATAACCGTCAACAATACATGCATAATATGAGAATTTATCAATAGATAAAGTGGGGGGATGGTCCCCGAAGATCACAATGAAATTTCTCAAAAAGCCCAGAATCATTATTAAAACGAGGTTTAAAAGGTAATTTGCTAAGTTTGCCTATTTGACAACTTTCACAAATCCTAGAGTGTGTTTGGTAGGGATTTTTTTGGGGAAGAATTGATTTTGAATAGTGATATGATGGGAAATGTGTGGTTGAAAAAGAAGATAAGATTATTGATGTGATGGAAAATATTATTTTATTGAAGAATGTGTGGTTGAAAATGAGAATTGATTTACTGTTAAGTATTGATGTGATGGAAAATATTATTATATTGAAGAATGTGTGGTTGAAAATGAGAATTGATTTACTGTAGAAAATGAAAATCTTTACCAAACAGGCTCCTAAATTTATTTTTTCCTCGCACATGCAAAAAACCTTTTGAACGCAAAGCTTGAACAACAATAGGTTGGGGGTGACCAAGTCGTTAATGCCAAACTGCACTATCCACGATCTGGAAACGCACAGAAAAGTGAGCATCTGGTGATGCCTTGATGGTATATAAGTTACCCGTCTTGACTCCTCTTAGCAGGATCCTGTTTGTCCCCTTTTTGTTAATAGAGAAACCAATACCATTAAATTCACATTTTATAGGATAATCATTAGCTAGTTGTCCGACAGATAAAAGATTTTGTTCTAATTTGGGAAAAAGCAAGACGTTGTCAAGAGTTAAAGTATGAGACTGATTGCGTAATATAGCTTGACCAATATGTGTGATTGGTAATAACATGCCATTTCCAACCATAACAAGATCATTACCAGTGTAACGCTTAAGATTATGTAACATACCTGTGTTGGAAGTCATGTGCGATGAAGCATCAGGTGTCCATTCTTGATCCTCAATGGCATCACTGATTTGTAGAGCAACAAGGGCTTCATGATCCACGGTGTCACCATCAGATTGATCGCAGCGGTACCAACAAACAAAAGCATCATGCTGATATTTCTTACAAATTTGGCAACGAACATTTGATGTATTGGACTGCACAGAATTTTTGGATGCATGTTGTTTGTAAGGAGGTACATCATCACGTGTCTGGTGCTTATAATACACCGAACCCTTACCTTTGCCATGTTGAATTTGCTATTGCCATGTGAGCCACCTTTAGTTGTCTTGGCTCTATTTTGCTGGCTGAAGAACGCATCATAGGTGCTAGTGGTATGTATTTTAATACTAGTGCGAATTTCAAAGGCTTGCAGCATAGAAATTGACTTACTGTAACTTGAAGTGGGTGTTTTGAGCATTGAGGATACAAAGGGCTCATATTAAGCGCCTAAGCCATTTAGAGGGATAAGACTTTCTCCTTGTCAGGACTGGACTTCCCCACTACAGCATGGCTATCAACAATACGTTTAAACTCTGTCATATAGGTATCAAGTGATGTATCTGAAGACTTGCGAAGGTAATTCAATTGTTTCATTAGCATGAATTTCCTTTCTTGTGATGTGTGGTCATAGGCCTCACGAAGAGCTGTCCATATCTTGGCAGCTGAATCAAGTCCAACAACCAGGCTAAGAGCTTCTTCAGTTAAGCTACCAACAATCCACCCACACAAAAGAAGATATTTCTTATGCCCCTTTTCATGTTCGGGGTTGGAGATTGAAGTGCTTTCCTGTCCAAGTATTGTAGGAGAGGGTTCTGAAATCTCACCATGAAGAAATCCGAGCATACCTTGACTTGCAGCAAGAATCAAAATTTGCTCCATCCATAGTGGATAGTTGTCAACTTGCAAACGAAGGGTGACAATGGTAGTGACAACAAGTGTAGAAGCCATTGAGAATAATAAATGGAAGAAATGATGTAATTATGGATCGATAATTATTGGGCGTTAGCTGTGAGCTGCTCTGATACCATAAAGAAAGATATTACAGGTGTAGATCTTTGTGGGTAATTCTCCTTGTTAAGGGAGAGATGATTAGGTATTATAAATAAAGCTTTTACATGTATATAGAAGGAAATAAATCATTTTACACGCATCAATATATTGGAGTTTGTCTAGTGATTTCCTCGATTTGTGCAGTCTTGTTAATGATTTCATTCTCAGCTGGACTTTCCTTGCATAGATGAGATTGCATAATTTCAGTCTCAGCTGGACTCTCCTTGCATAGAGGAGATTGCATAATTTCTTTATTCCTAACACTTTGTTGGAGATTTCTCGTGAAGCCTTTAACCAAGATTGATATATTTATCAATACCTCCATTGTTTCTCCAGTTGGAGCACTTAGCATCTTCCCAAATACAAAATCTATTCATCATTGACAGAACTCATCCACCTAACCAAGATTTTCGATTCATGCCTCAGATGAATCAATCAGGGCCCTTATTATATGAGATTATGTCATCCCAACATAATTCTTTTTCTTTGAAACCCGAATTTCCATGTACTTATTTTTGCAGATATCAAGACTCAAACATGGTATATTATTTTCTTCGTGTCATGCTTCAAACTTTTGTGCTCATCCCTTTGTATTTTTGTTTTATATTCAGTACCTGCTGATTTAATGATTTAACGAATTCTTCAATTCACAAATATACCCTTCTATAGCTCGTTCCTCGTTGCTTATAAGAGAATTCTTCAATTCCTGGCTCTAACCTCTCTGTCAATTCTTTATCTTTCTCGGATATTTCAAATAGAATTAAGCTCCTTATACAAGGGATTTTTATAAGATTTTTTTACAGATGTACATGTGACAACACTACATTGACTTCTTGTCCTGTATTTTTTGTCCAACGGTCAATTAAATCTTGACAGTTGGCAATTTGTCAAAAATATTGTCGACCACCCCTGTACATGTAGCAGGATTTGTTCAAATATTTGATACGATCCTGGAGCCAGTGCCTGATTTTCATCAAATCTGATACGATTTTGTCCCGGTTGTCCTCAACAACGCCAGTCTCCTCTTGAACTATGCAAACCGCCCTCCACAAGAATAGCCACCAATTCATAAAACTTTGATCTCTCATGTAAAAACTCAATAGGTCCATCCTTAGACTGCACTTTTCCATGACCTTCATCCATGGCAGATCTCAAAAGTCTCATCACTATAGAGTCCGACTTTGATCGATAGTCAGTTTCACTGTATAAATAATCCATTTCTTACATTGCATAGATAATCGAAGCATACACTTTCCGAGAAGGAAATTGTTTAGAAATGTGCTCCAAATGTGTGTGTAAAAGAAACTGATGTGTTCCCATCCTAAAACGTTGGAGGATAAAATAGATCAATTCCAAGAAGTGCCTAAACCACTGCAAAGAATTCAACTAAGAGCATTATATTCACATGTTACAATTGCAAATCTTCCTAAAGTATTTAACCAGATAGAAATGATTTTGGAAAACTTGATCATACACAATGCCCAGTGAACATTGTTAAAGTAAATGCAGTCATCCACGACTGGATTGGTTTCGAGCTCATCAGCCACGAGCCCCTCTGAGAAGCTGTGGGCCATGCAGTCCGTAGTGAACATATTACTTTCAACTTGCTGGTGAAGAGCTTCAGACCCCTGCTTGCTGGTGACATTACATACTATTGACATTTAGCATTGATACTTTTGTTGTTATCATTCCTACATTCTTGATGTACTAAGTGTTAGCTTAAGTTATATTTTATAAGTTGAGCAAGTATGGTCTTGCAGGGAAATGCGTAGGCTGTCATATAAGCAAAGTGGTAGTAGGTAAGAATAGTTGTTGGATAAAAAACNTATATTTTATAAGTTGAGCAAGTATGGTCTTGCAGGGAAATGAGTAGGCTGTCATATAAGCAAAGTGGTAGTAGGTAAGAATAGTTGTTGGATAAAAAACTTTTGTGATGTAATAGAATGATGACTATATATGTTCCAGCTGTGTCTTGCACTACTCTTTGAATAAAAATGTGATGTTTTTTCTTTCCCTTTGAGTTCATATTGCAACAGTGGTATCAGAGCCCCTTTGGCCTTAGAACTCGTAGCAAGAAAGATAGGCAAATACTAGAGAGAAAACCAGAAAGGAACCTTCATAAAACCAACCGAGTGATTTGTGAGTAAGGGTATTAGCTTCCAATGGCTTTATAGCTCCTTTACCTTCGGTATTTATAGGAGAAAATTATGACTTCTGGTCTGCAAAAATAAAGGCATACCTGAAAGCTTACGACCTCTGGGGGATCATAGAAACAGGTGCTGAACCCCCTCCATTGAGAGCAAATCCCACTATTGCACAACTGAAGCAACATAGTGAGGAAGTTGCTAAGAAGTTTAAAGCTCTTTCCTGCATCCAATCAGCTGTCTCAGACGCTATCTTCACTAGGAT
>CAIGRT010097738.1:0-10747 GCA_903798405.1 Fraxinus platypoda | reverse complement strand
TTAAAATTAAAATTTAATTTTAATTATTTATCAAATATTTTTTTAAGATCATGTATCAGTTTTATAAAAATTTCAAAATAAAAACATAGTCTATATAATAGAAAAATATTCAATAAAATTAAAATAGAATGAATCGTTACTTTGGAATATGAATACGATTACGACCAAGAAATAGAAATTTATTTAATTAATTAAGGATAAAATAGGTATTTTATTTTAATTATAGATAATCCTTCTGGTAATTATATTACCACAACAACATTATAATCACACCATAATTAAAATATATTTAATAAATATACTAAATTTACCATTATACTTTCAATCAATATAATCTAAGAAAAATAAAAAATAAAAATACAATATTATGGTTTACTCATCATCCCAATATTACTCATCATTTTTCTCATCCTTTCAATTCATTCTGGAAATTTTCATTACGATGAAAAGAGTTTTTAAAACTATTTTTTTCTTAATTGTTTTCCCAAATAAAAAGAAGAAGAAGAAAGGGGGAAGTTAAACCCTAATGTGGTGTTTTTACTGGGTGTACCCGAAAGTGAAAAATCCACCTTATGTGATCACGCGGTGGAGAAGGTGGTGCTTTTTGCACCAATGTGCCTGGAGGAGAAATATATGTGGGACGGTTTTCAGGTGGTGGATTTGGATGATGCCACTACCATTTCAATGCCTCAAACGCCGGATAAATTAAGGGAATTTATGAGATGGAAAAAATTCACAACTCAAGTATTAACTATGGCTAGTTCAAATTTCAGGTTTAAATTTTCAAAATTCAAAACTCTAGTGATAAATAAATAATTAAAAATATTTTATTACTTAAATATATTAAAGTCACAATTATACAATTAATTGTCGCATGTACGTACTTATGGGTCAAAACTTATTTATTGGTTACATATTTTCAAATTAATTGGTCACAAATTATTCGACCACAAATCAAAAAAAATATTTGTTACAAATTATTTTATGGTCACAGATCAAAAATTTCATTGGTCATAATTTGTCTATCGATCATAAATCAAAAAAAGAATAGGTCACAATTTATTTATCGGTCACAAATCATAAATTTTATAAGTTACAATTTATTTCACGGTCATAAATTATCAAATTAATTGGTTATAAATTATTTCTCAGTCACAAATTATTGAATTAGTTGGTCACAAGTTATTTTCCAATCACAAATTATCGAATTATTTGGTCACAACTTACCAAATTCTCATCACGATTCCAAATTTAGTCACAATCACACATTCTTTTATGTCACAAATTAACCAATGATCACAATACCCCGAATAATGATCACAATCTTCCTCCCCACTCTACCGTCGCCACCATCACCATCACCACTGCAACCGCCACCAACATCACCACCATCACACCAACTCACCATCACAGCCAGCAGCGCCACCACCTCACCACCACCACCACACACTTCGCCAACCACCACCAAAACAACCCCACAGCACCCACTACACACCACCATACCCAACCTAACCACCGAACTTAGCATGCACATCACCACTGCACACCACTATCGCACCCAATCCAATTGCCGCACACAGCACCATGCCTATCCACAACCGCACCCAACCACCGCACATAGCTTTACTGAACCTAACCACCACTACATAGCACCATCGCACCGCACCGCATAGAGCTTTTCGTTCCCACCACCGCACCGCACCGCACCGCACAGTATCACATACCTTCACCACCACCACCACAATCGCAAAACCAACACATCATCACCACCATCACCGCACCATCCAAAAATTAAAAAGAAGAAAGAGAAGAAGAATGGATTCGCACCGTGTGCAACGATGATGAACTATAGCGCACGAAGGAAAGACGCCGTAGCCACCGCCGTGCTGTTATGAGTTATCGGAGTAAGTACCGTGAGAAGTCGTCGAAGTAGATTCACTGTGTGAATGAAACAGCCAGGAGATAGTTTTTTTTCAAAATGAATTAGGGTTTGTCGGATGGGTAAAGTGAATGTGCTAAATTAATTTAATTTACTAATATTATAATTAATATTAAAAATTAAATTATCACCTAATTTTTGAACAAAAAATTTTCAAATCTGATTTTTAAAATGATAACTTAAAAAATCTGATTCCATGAAATTTCCACCTGTTAAATTTGCATTTGTGAAGCCTGTTAAAGGGGTGCCCTCTTGCTTCTTATTGGACTGTGTTTTTGAAGGTGCATTACTCATCAAGACAGTTAAGTATTTTTATAATGTTTGAATGCCAGCAAACTGGAATAATTGGCTTGAAGGAGACTCCAATATAAAAGATAGTGATTGTAGTGTATTCAAAAAAGTGTTGATGTTAAGAATTTATATTAAACTATGTGTAATTAAGTGATTCTACTTGGGGTGATTTAAGTAAACAAAAAAATTGATCAAAATTGTGGTTCAACGAGTAAATTTTGTTGTGATAATATAATTACCCAAATGTAGAAGCTAAAACTAAAAGCATCAAAACTCTAGTATTAGATGGTATATATTCTTCAGAGATCAGTTTTTCCTGAATTTACCAATTCAAACACCCATCTTCTGAAACAATACCTTCATTGTTACGATAAAAGAACAGACTTGATCCGCAAAACATTAATTTCAACCAAGCATATATATTATCCAGGGATACCAAGTTAGTCAAAATTAAATACCAATCAAATTCATACTTAATCATGGCATTGCTACTAGTAAAAAAAATTCCTTGTAGTGGTCATCGATACAGTCAAAAGATTATATGGATTGTGTTGAGAAGAAAATGATTTACCCATAACTTCCGAGTGGATCCTGGAAGGTGGGCTTCACACCTATTGTGCAAATCTTATCAGATGAATGGGGATATCACAGTTGCAAAGTTTCCATTGACCCTTAGTCGAAGGAAATAACCTCTTCAGAAACATCCAATAACTCCTCAACCTCAACTTCTTTTGCCTCATATTCCTCTTCCTCATCGCTTGCTTCACCATCACGTAGTGTTTGCCTCTCCAATTTCTGTTCTTCATGCAAACGCTTCCATTTGCTGACCCACCTATCCCACTCTTCTTTCAACATCTTTCTCTTCTCTCTATCCTGCTCACTCAATTGCAATGAAACATCTTGATCCTCTGCTTCATACTTCTTGCTGTATTTCTTCAAGTTTTTAGCAATCTCTTCTTCTTTCTCAGGACTCAAGAGGGATAGAGGTCTTGGGCGCCACAAAAACTGAAATGAGGAGAGGAATTATTCAAGCGAAAATCGGACTCAAAGGGAATAGACTAACGTCCTGTTAGATAGGAACATAGATTTGTAGACCAAGTCCACATGCCAACAAGTAGAAAAACAGAACTTACTTGGAAGAAATGGTCCTTCATTATTCTATATAACAGCTTGCCATTGAAAGACCAGACATTGAACCCATTTTCCATCTCATGAACCGAGGTAACTGATGTGACAACATATCTATAGAAAGAAAATTCAAGTCACAAACAGAGCATTTGGCTTCATGTGAGATCATAATTAACCAATTGTTACACAGACACAGTCGAGCAATCTTATTCGTGCTGTGAACTAAAAGCATAAAAATGCAAAGGTAATGCCATTAAGGCTTCGCTGCTATATGTCAATGACGTTACCTTCCTGTGGGATCCCATTCAACGTCTGTTGCCATGAAATGCTCAGCTGTAGCCATGGTTTCAAGCTCTTCAACATTGTAGAACTCCAATTGTCCATTGAAACCTTTCAAGCCAGCCAGTATAATAAAGTGACCAGCTGGTGACCAATAAAGCGCATTCGCCTGTTTGCCCTTAATAGTTGTGAGCTTTGAGACCCGGCCGGTATTAGTACCACTGCGCATCGAGTAGAAACTTACATCAGGCCTTGGGCTATCGCCATGAATAACTGCAAACCTGTGGCCCTTTGGCTCCCAAGCAAACGATATAATCTTATCATTCTTATTTTCGAGCTCCAAAACTTCGTTAGGAATATCTCGTCCTTTGATTCTGAAAAGCTCAAAGCCAGTATACGTGCTTTTCTTGGTTTTTGTGTAGCGATCGACTTTGACAGCAAGGTAATCCCCATTGCTTTGCCAGTACATTTTACAATCCCTCACACTAAAGAGATTCTTCTGCCTCAACTCTTCTTTGCTCGGGATTTGCAAGAGACTCACCTGTTATTTGAATCCAAATAGTCAAGTCATCAGTTTAAGAAATCTACAAAGAACTTGATATCATGGAAAAGTGTATGGAAGTTTGTGACTCACCCTGGCAGGTTGATTACCTCCACCAAGTTCCGGAGCATAGAGTGCAAGAATTGGATCGGTTGGTGACCAGCAGAAATCCATAACATTCTCAACCTTGATAGATTTCTTGTCAATGAGAGTAAAAGTCTCGGTTTCATAAACAGAAATGACATTTTTTCCTATTCTGGCGAAGTACTTGTCATCTTTTCCACCACTCCATCTGGCAAATGGAAAGTTGTCATACAGGACATAAGCATGTTTGTAATGTTACTATACTTCATCCTTCTTAGCTGTGTAATCTGCCTGTTTTGGGGAAAAGGGGGAGAAGGGAGGAGAAGAAATGGAGAAGATATAATCAACGTATCAAAATTTACTTGAACACAGGCCAGGATACGCCACTAACACCTCCAGTTCCTCCAATTGCAAATTCATCTGCACTTCCTTTGAAATCTCTCATGACTTTTCCAGTTCTCACATCGAAAATGTTTATCACAACCCTCTGTAAAGAAAATTCATGTTAACAACACTATCAATGCAGTAATGCAGGGAAATAATTAGATAACAGGAATAATAACCATACATGAGTATCACGAGGGTTGCTTGGTTCATGGCTGCTGTAAGTCACCAAAAACTTCTCACCAGGAGAGAAGTCAATCAATTTAACCTACAATCAAAACTGTCAAGAAAATTGAAAGAAGCCTGTTATTAGCAGTCAACCACAACCAGAAAGTAACCTGGGGATGAGCATAGCGCGTCAGACGGTTAAAAGTGGTTGCACCACCCCAGACTTGAGCACCCTGTCTATGCACAGTGGCCAAGTAAGTCCCTAGAGGGGACCACTGTACAAAACTTTCAGTCCAAAACTGCACAAAAAGGCATCACAAATACATGATAAGCCACTAAAATCGTTCCCAAAACGCAGCAAGTACAAGACTTCTCGGGAAACCAATGCGTATGGAGACCAAAAGATCATTCTATCCAACCAACACTCCAGGTAAGAATAGTTAGTATTATGGTTTGCTTACAGAACGTTTGTAAACAAGCTCAGGCTTTGACTGTCTTGCATCATTCCATAAAACCTCAGTGTCCGAGCCAGCACGAATCACAAATTGATCTCGTGCTTTTTCATCTGTAAGCCATTTTTGCAGATTCTCCTGAAAGAGATGGAGAAATAATAAGCAAAAAACAATAAAAGTTACGAGACTTTTTCACGTCTCTTCACTGTCTCTCTTTGTAACTTTAATTTTTTCCTCTGTTTTCATTTTTCTCCCTTTTTCTATTGGGGTGAGGGGATCAGATATGAGAGAGCAGAGGCCAACCCCTGGAGTATAAGGCTTGGTTTCTGGAGGTGCCCACTCATCTGGAACTTTCATGAACTTCTCAATATCATCAAACATGCTAACAGCAAATATGTGTGATCTGTCTAATTTGTATCCATTTGTCTTTTCCTTGGCCAGTTCAGCTTCCTAAAACAGCAACCATTAATGTGTTTAATCAATGATACACCATTACAAGGTAACTAACTCCAGTAACAAAACGAAAATTTTCAGTATCAACAATGAATAGACAAAAGGTCCTAGTTTTAACAATGTCTCGGAGCATGTAGACATAGTTCCTGAAAAATATTATCAAGCAAGAAAGATGAAATTGACATGTACAATAAAACCCCCTTAGTCCTCTATAGTTCCCGAGCAAAGCTCAGTAAACCACATGCTATAATTTATGGAGTGAGCCAACTCAGTAGCACTCTAATATAACAGTTAATGATATTTTAACACCCTTCCAAATTGTGCCATAAATATCTGAATTGGCATACAATATTAATTTAATATTTGTAAGTTACTCAATTTGTTTTTCTTGTGTATTTCTGGAGACTTCTACAATCTCAAATGTCATTTCTAAGAAATTTGTCCCTCGAAATGCAAAACAAAAAACCGAACTTGTACTGAGTACAGGTATAAATAACTGATATGAAAAATCTTTTTGAACTGTCAGAGAGAAACCCCTTTGCTAATCAAGACACTAAATACACTGTGCTTTTCATCAGCAGAAATGACATTAACTAAAAAAAAAAATTCACATAAAATCTTAGTAAAAATGAAACTTTTAATAAAAATAAAGTGCACATTCAGGTAAAGAAGTAAACGCACTAAACAGCGGAAATGACATTAATAGAAGTGGAACGTCACACATACCTGAGGGGTGTTATACTCGACGAAGCAATATCCAAGGGTTTTCTGAGTCTCAGGATCCACTGGCATCCAGAGGCCATCCTCCTTAATAACCCCTATTTGGCTGTAGATTTTCCGAATTACACCTTCCAATTTCTCAAACTTCTCCTTTGGTACAACTGGTAAATTGTCCACAACAATTATGTTCCCGAACCCCGCCTCAAACTCCAACGGGTCCTCTTCTTTCAAATCCTCATCATCACTACAAACAATCATTTCGCCCAAACAATTTATCACCATAAATAATTGTAAACCTTAAAAGAGTACAGTCAAATGCCGGGTGTTTCAGTAATCTTACCTAACGACACCAAAGTCTTCGCCGGAGGGAAGACGAATGGAATCGAGATCTACGGAGGAGAGGTCGATGTTGAGGCGGCCAGCGGTGGCGCGTATTTCATCCATTGATAGAACCTCCGCCATGAGTGATTCGTGGCTGTGTGTATATTTATATATGTATGCTTGTATCTATCAGTGTATGTATACGTGCGTCTCTGAGCCAGCCAGCGAGGTGGTGAATGAAAGTACTGTTCAGAGACAGAGTCTAGGGTTTTTGCTTCCAGAGAGAGAGAGGGGGGTGAAGTATGGTTCCAAATATGTTAAAAGTTTTGGGTCGGTTGCCGAATGCTAAATGGGCCAACAGTGGAGTTTGAAGCGTGATTGGATCTGCCTGCCATAGTCCACGGGCTACAGGCCCACATACATTTACCCCCTTGTCTATCTACATATTACATGCACACTTTAGATGCTATGAGCTTGCAAAGTCGACCATATTGAGAGGATCCGGAGATCGTTTACGCTTCGACGAATAAGTTTAGTTGTCGAAAAATAAGAACATATATTAATGAGTGATGGAGACACATTTGGCCAAGGATTTGATTTAGTACATGTTTGTTCATGTAACATGGCATACTTACATGAAACTTAGCTACTGTTTGTCAATCATTATTTCAAAACTCTTTAATTCTCATACTCATTTTCAACTGCACATTTACATAATAAAATATATTGCACGTAAACAAATTTTTTTCATAGAGTTGGATTTTCAAGGTTATCATAGAGTTGGATTTTCACACACATTTTCAGATAAATAGATTGCATATATAAGTTCCACCACATTCTATGTGAGATGAGTTTCAATCTCTACTTATAGTCGAACATAAAATTTTGATCAGTTTTAATCGGATATATAGTGATCTAATTTTCATTTCCATTGATTACATAGTATCGGATCGCAATTATCTTCCACAGAATTTATAAAGTGATGAGTTTCACAAGATTGTATTCACCTACAGTCGTTGGATCCGAAGTCACAACTGGACAACTGCATGCATTGTCACGTTGTCCAATGAAATTTATTCATTGGACTACAGTCACATTGTGTAAGAACCTCGATGTAATTCGCGAGATCCCTACAAAAGTCCACACCCATTTCAAGTCTCAAACTGCATGCATACCATTTTTTGACAATGACAAAATCTTGAGCAAGTTGACTCATTTTTAATTTCATATTTGATCACTTCCCAGTTGGTTGTAAGTTGATCAAGTCTCACGTTCCAAATTCAAAAATTCCCCTCTCCACCATTCCTCTTCCATATGGCTTCACACAGCTTACTATCCTCCATCAAATAGAAAGAGTGTGTGCATGAAAAAGCAGCACCGAGATGTTGTGGCTAGATGAGCAGATAAGACATAGAGGGGGCTAATGAGGGGTGAAGCAGAAATGGATATATCGCAAACTGGGAAGGTCCAGTCCATGTAGTGTAAGATGAAGAATCACAGGAATTTTCCATGTGGCAGTGATTATATGACCCCATTAAGTACCATCCTGCATTTGAACTCTGTCCTTTCTTATTCACAAAGCTATTTAAATGGGATGAGATTCAGCGAGAGTTTCCAATCTAAATACACTACTTTTGTTACACGTAGCCACCGAGGCTCAAGTCAAAGTGCCACGCAGCAACCCACGTGGGCAAAAAAGTCAACAAAGACTCAATGATCAAAGATAAAGAAATCATATGAATGGTTGAAGCTCTTACGTCGAAGCATTGCCTAAACGGCTGAGGTGCGTGAATCTGACATAAAGAAATGGAAGAAGTCGAAGCTCTTCACACAGAAAACCAACACTAAGATTCCTCCGATGCCCTTAATTCACTTGAAGCACATGAAGCTGAAGCTGTCTCTTACAAAAACCTTAAACAATCTTTAGAAATAATTGATGTAATGTTTGTAATAATGTCAGGTGTGTCAACCTATTGTATAGGGCGGCTGATCCATTGTCAATGTATTTATTGTATGAGAGACAGTGATGCGAGGCCTCGATCAAGGAGATTATGCCACTTGATTCTGATCCAATGGATACCACGTCGACCGAAAAAGGGTTGGATTCTTGGAATTTAGACTCTTGAACTCTTGATCCTTAATAATATAAATGATCTTGCAAACTCTATACATATCATCTTGCTTTTCTTCATATACATTAGTTTGATCTTTTTATTGGTTTACTTTGGTATTTGATTGGTGATTGTTCTTAACGCAATCATCTTTGTTCCACCCGCCAGTGCTTAAACACTTTTGTCTCACGTCGTGAAGCATCTCCCTCATTCATGTTCATTCCATTTTTTACCGGTGCTCCGGTCGAAACACGTCGGAATTTGCTTGAGTAGGTGTGAGTGAGCCCGTCATCTGTTGTCCACATAAGCGTCATGTTTTTCGGGGTCAACAACTTCCAATACAATTAAAAAGTATGCTTAAAACATAAAATTTGAATATAGGGGTAAAGGAAAATACTTTCCGAGTTAACTGCTTCTAATTTCATGCTTGTAGAACGAATGAAGCTACGAAGTTGAGGATCTACTAGTTCCATGTTCCTTCCGCAACCAAAAATCAAAATTTCTGAAATCTTCAGATGTCTGACTTAGCTATCTAAATAAACAGATGAGAGTAGCCGTTTGTACGTTAATACAGCTAGAGATCCTGCTTTCCATTTAGAAGGTCCACAAGATGCCATATTAGAGTTCAAAAAGTGCAATAGAATTAGTATATTCACATGAAAAACCAATGTTGACACATGATACGTTTTTAAGCACTCTTTGAACTGTGATTTAACAATTGAATAGCATTTTACTTAAAAATTGAAGTCCAAGGATGACTGTTCGAAGCCAGGACAATTTTAGAATTTCAATTTAATAAGTAACGTGAAAATCTATCTGGGTTGGGTAGAGACTGCAAATCGTGCAGACCTCCAAACTTTCAATGAGTTTTGGTAGTAAAAGATCATGACACTAAGTTCTTCCATAGGCTTACTTTCTAACATACTAGATCAACAGACGAAATCAGTGTAATGGTATATGGACCAGCTTTCTTCTTTATTCTGCATACTCAAACAGCCCTAAATCCTAAAAAAGGAACTGTGTTCCCATTGATAATTATTCTTGAGTTAATAGGTCCCCAGGCAAAATGAAGACCAAATAACCTTGATAATGTACTGTGACATCATAGGATAAGCAGTATAATCTCTAGCATTTAGATGGTGTATATAACCCTAAATTTTGTGTACTCATGACTATGCAGAGAAAATTTCAAACTCTCGTTGCAAGACCTTTTCTTATGTCTTTAGAGTAATTTCTTCTTCCACATAATGTGAAAATTGCAATTAAATACTGAAACTATTTACATTAAAATATCGTATCATGTATGTTGAGAATACTCTTGTTCGCTAAAATCATATACCGCAAGTGCATGGATCGCGTTCAAGTAATAAAATTGATTTTGAGCCCGAGTGATCCCTCGAAGAGTGTTTCTTCCAATTACACGATAATTGATTCAAAAGTAATGATAAAAATACACACGGTTAAATTTTTTTGAAGTTAGAAATGAAAATAAAATAATTTTAGAGTTTAATTAAACTAATAATGGTGAAAGTGATAAGATTTTGGATTTTAAATGAGTTGAGATTTACGATATCATTTAACCGTTGTTTCGTCAATATCTCAATAAACCAAAAATGTAAATCACCTAGTTACAATGTTAGATCCGATTTTTCAATTTTAGTTAGTTACCTCTCGCGAGTGAAAATAACTCTAGTTAATTAGTTTTACCTGTTAGGATTTGGGGTTCCATCTTAAAAGGTCAACCTTATTAAGAGAAGTAACACAATCCTTTATAAGTTGGTTTATGTTTACATCTTTATTCGATGTGAAATTATATCACTTAACATGCTCCCGCAAGATAGTGGCTCGTTTGAGCAGACCAATTTTGAAATCCGTA
>CAIGRT010097717.1:0-31822 GCA_903798405.1 Fraxinus platypoda | reverse complement strand
TTTTTGAATAATTAAACTTTAAACCCGATTTTTGAAAATCATTCTTTAAACCACCTGATTTTTTGTAATTTCTTCTATTAAGAAGTCATTAGGATTTCAGAAAAATTTAACATAATGCAATTTATTATCTTGTTAGCACAAGAAAAGAGAAACTTTAATTCTTTTATTCTTGTTCCCTCTGTGGATTTTCATTGGATGCTGGACAATTGGAAAACTGTGAATAGTAGATCGTGATTGTTCGTATTCCAAGATCATCAAAGGAGTTTGCAGAATCTGCAAAAAGTATAATTTTTATCACAGTTTCTATATAAACACAAAGCAGATCCTTGGTAGGAATTGAATTTTTTGTTGTTGTGTATGATTAAGTAAATTACCAATACTACAATCATGAACCGTAGAGACACTACTAAAATATTGAAAATCTCACAATCTCAGGATTTTGAATCATAGATTACGTCTTATAATTAACAAGTAGAAGATTTGGCAAATATCCGATTGTACCTTGATTCTTAAAGTCTTATTTATTCAAGGATGATATGTCGTGCGTAAAATTCACAATCTATGAGTTACACGAAATATTGCATTATAGACTAATGCAGCTCTTACGTTTAACAAGTAGAAGCTTTGGCATGAAGCTTGTCGTAACTTGGTCCCCCAAGTCTTATTTATTCAAGGATGACGTGATCTCACAATCTATGAGTTACATGGGATATTGTTTCATAGATTAATGCAGCTCTTAGGATTAACAAGTAGAAGACTTGGCACAAATGTCATAGTACCTTGGTTCCCAAGTCTCATTTATTCAAGGATGATATGAAATGTCGTGGGCACGTGCACAATAGTTCTCATCTGCATTCCTATAGTTGATAGTGTGTTCCTTCTTAACTTGACATGGCGCGTATAGTTTAAGCACACAAACCTCTGTCTTCAATTTTCATCATGTTTTTAAAGAAAACAATTTGTGTGTTTGTTTTGATTTAATTTGTCTCGATCAAAGCCATGGAGTTACACCAGTTCAGAAGCTAATATGGACATGAAGGATGTCAAATTGTTTGAAAAATGGTGAGATATTTGGAACACTTGATTTCAAATCCAAATATTCAGTTCCACAGGCCACACTAACGCTCATGCCTCCAGTTCCAGAACACAAAAAGCTCGATTCACAGCCGAGGACTCAATAACGCAGGGTTTCTCAAGGCCATAGCCAATTTCAGAGCATGAAATATCTGAAGTACAGTTTCTGAGAGAAAGCAAGAGAGTTGAAATTGATACTACCCCATCTTAGGCCATAAAAGAAAAGGGAAGTTGATAATAAGCACTTTGCATAGAAAATATAGGGTAAAGAAAGTAGAAGAGAATTTGTATAACACCATTAATGCGTGTTAAGCACTGATGAACATGGTTGCCACTGAAATTGTTAGAAAACAAGTCATTTTGCAATAATCTAGTGATAAAACTTATACCACTTGTTATGAATATTAAAGCCAAAAAATATGATAAGATGAAAAAAAAATCACAAAAACACAAGATTTAACGTGAAAACCCAAATTTGGAAAAAACCACGGATAGAGACGGAGAATTCACTATGATCAATAGCAAAGAAGTACAAAAAGATATCGCAAGACTTCAATCTATCTCAAAATATGTGAGTCTTTCTCTATAAACTAGATCATCTCACTTTGATGTTATCTCCATGCTCTGCAATGTTTGGCGATGTTATCTCAAGGCTACATCATGTGGAGTATATATAGGAGCCTAATTTTGGTCTTTTGAACGAAGTAAAATACATGAATTTCAATTTGAATCGCAATAGGAGATTTTTCTCCCGAACAGGTGGCGTTGGCTTCTTGCCTTATTCTTCCGCTTTGGGCGCCATCTCTCTGATGTGAAAAACGCCTAAAGCCTTTTCATCAATTCCAAAGTCTTTTTTCCAATCAAACTTTCAATCTTTGATAAATTTTAATTCATTGTCAAATCAGACTTTCAAACCAAAATTGTTTATGCCTCATTTATCAATCAAACAACCTAATCCTAATCCAAATAGGAATTTGTGTCATACTCCAACAATCTCCATCTTGACACAAATTCCAATATAAGAAATTATTCTCCAAGCAATTATCCAAGTAAAGTGTTCTAAACACAAAACTCCACATCTTCCACCATGTTCTTCCGGGGCATACTCAGTAACAGTAAACAAAATCCAAGCCTTGTTTACCAGCATAACTACCTTGGGTCCTGTATCGGCTTGAATCATCCCGTTCGCTAGCAACTCCACCCGAGTTACCAAACCTGCTTGAATTTTCCCCACGAGCAACCTGAAGATCGTCCATTTTCATTCCATCATTAAGCTGTTTAGCTAGGCTGGTGTGAAAGATCACTACTAGCTCCATTTGAGTCAACGTTTATCAAACCATAAGCAACCATATTTGCCTTACCGAATCTCTTCGAGGTCTACACCTCCTTTGGTGATAGCTTCATCAATCGTGATCGTAGAACCCTACCAGACATATAATCGGGACTTCCTCTGCCCTTTTATCACAACTTTGACACCCTTGCTAACTTTCAGAACTCCACATCCACTGGTATACATGTACCCCTTTGAATCAAGAGTACTCAAAGAGATAATATTTCGCTTCAAGTCTGGAACATGTCTTACATCACCAAGTGCCCTGACCGTCCCATCGAACATCTTGATACTGATCTTACCAATAACAACTATCTTACAAGGCGAATTATTTTTCATTACCAAGTAATTCCTTGTAATAGTTTCATATGTTGCAAACTAATCCCTATTTGGACACATATAAAAGATGCAAACTGTATCAAGAATCCAATCATCGTCAGGTTTGGAGTCACCGTTAGAAACAGCCAAAAGATCTCCATCAGTGTAGTCATCTTCTACAAGACTAGTTTCATCGAAATTACCAGGTTGTCCCTTCTGATCTATAGCAATTAATTTATTCCAATCCTGCCACTTCAGACAATCTTTCTTCTTGTGCCCCTTCTTCTTGTAGAAATAACAGACTATATCACTGTTATTAGTTTTAGACCTGCCCCTTCCATGACCAACTGAATCCCTTTCATGACCAACAAGACCCTCTACTTAGGCCTCTGATTCGACGACTAGTTGCTTCATCTTCTCTCTAGAATAAAGCGCGTCATAAACCTCGTCAATTGTGAGAGTATCTTTGAATGTCATATATGAAGCGAGAAACGAACATAGCAAAATCAACCTTTAAGTTCTCTTCATCATACTTGACTTTCATGGTCTCCAAATCAGCGACGATTTTTTTGAATACAGATGGATGACGTTCCAAAGATCCACCTTCTGACAAGCGATAGTAATATAAACGCTTCTATAGATGCAGTTTGCTGGTTAGACTCTAAGTTATGCACAACTGCTCCAATTTTAACTATAATGCAGCGGTACTGTTCTCATTTACCACGTCTTGAAGAATTTGATCTGAAACATGAAAATGTATCTGTGATATGGGCCTTTTGATCCTTACACTGTTTCTCCTCCGTATCAAAGTTGAGGTTATTTTGTCTAGTCCCAATAGAACATCATCCAAATTCAATTGGGCAAAAACTGCTCGCATCTTGATCTACCCAAAGAAAATCTAGTGTTGCAATCCAAAAGCGAAAATTTAAACTTCATATTTGCTATGTCGAAACAATCAAATCTCATTCTGAGTTGATCAAACCTTATTTCAATACGAAACCAAACTGACTTTCCCAAGAAATTCGATCCTAGCTCTAATACCACTTATTATAAAACAAGTCAATTTGCAATAACCAAGTGATATAACTTATAATACTTGTTATGAATATTACAGTCAATAAAATATGACAAGATGTAAAGAATCACACAAGAACACGAGATTTAACGTAAAAATTCAAATTCGGAAAAAACTAGGGTAGAGGTTGAGAATATACTATGATCAAATAGCAAAGAAATACAAAAGGATCTCGCAAGACTCAACCTATCTCAAAATATGCGAGTCTCTCTTCCTATAAACTAGATTCTCTCATTTTGATGTTCTCTCAATTTTATACAATATTTTGCTATGTTTTCTCAAGGCTACATATAGGAACTTAATTTTGGTGTTTTGAATAAAGTAGAATACACGAATTTCAATTCAAATCGTAACAGGAGACTTTTCTCTCGAACAGGTGGCGCCCACGCCCCACAAATGGTGTTTAGACACCCCGAGCCCGACACTGACTCAGACTCCCTGCCTCATTCTTTCATTTTGGGATGCAAAAAAGGCCAAAACCTTTTCATCGATTCCAAAGTCATTTTTCAATCATTGATGAATTTTGATCCCTTTTCAAATCGGACTTCCAATTCAACATTGTTTATGCCTCCTTTATCAATCAAATAACCCAATCCTAATTCAAATAGGAACTTGGGTCATACTCCAACAGAAATAGATAAGATTTTCAAATTTTTTTAATATTGTTCAATACTTTTCAATTTATTGAATTCCAATAAAGCATATCATCAAGGTCTTTAATGTCAGAATCCAAAACTTTTAAGGGCAATATCTATATTTTACAATTTCATCTTTCTGCTTTAGTCCCATAATCATTTAGTGATTTCTAATTTACTATCAACCAAACTGCCTCAGAAATTAGACAAAAGAGCTCCAGATTTTCACCAAAACTTTAAAGTTGATGTAATACAAAAACTTGAAATAGTTACATGAGCTAAAAGTTGCCAAAAGCTTGAGCTAGTGGCATGGGTCAAAATGGGACATAAGGCAAGATTATAGAGCCTCACAAGTCACTAGCTTAATCATTTCCACTTATATTTGCAATTCAATGTTTTTCTTTTTCTTTTTTCCCCGAGAGTTGCAATCAACAAACTGAAGCAGTGATCTTATTCCACAGGTTTAAAACATATGAGTAGGGTCTCCATAATTATATATTTTTCTCACTGACGTTAAGAGTTCTTGTGAATCAATACTCTTTCAACTATCCAATTTACGCCTTTTTGCAGCCAGCCGGGGTCTCAACTGCACAGAATGTCAAAATATAAGTCAAGATTTCCATCATAAAAGAGTATATAATAAGCACATTAACTGAGCAAACTGAATGGGATGAGCAGTTCCTAACAAAGTCAAATAAAATGTACAACCAAGCGACAAAGTGGCATCTAGGAATATTATTCGAGGGATCTTTGATTTGAGAAGTAGACTAGATTCTTTCAAATAGTTCCCTATTATTGAGAAAAAGTTGTCACTAACTAATACATAACAACTATTCTACACTTGATTGGGGAAATGTAACCGCAAAGATTGGATGAATTGGTTTCACACCTATGTAATTCACAATAAGAAATTAAGAAAATTTTCTGTATGCTGCAGATTCTGATTCAATAAAGTTACAGATTGGACAAACAATATATAAACTTCATTGAGTTAAAAACTAGATTTTCATTTGCAAATAAAAAATGTGAATATCATTTACATCCAAAACATCTATAGCAAATGCAAGCGAATATGTTTATGTCGGTAAAATGCATGTAGAGACAACTTCAAATTCAAAAGAACGTAATAACTTAGTCATGTAAGCGTAAAGATTACTTGCAGATGGCTGATTGATGAGGCAACAAGCTTTAACCAATAAAATAGTGAAAGATATTGAAGGGACGAGGGGATATTGACAGATTTTGAAATACGGATTAGAGATTTAGTACTTCAGGCTTAAATTCCAGCGAAGTATATTTTAGTGGACTGAAAAATAAAGTTCTTCAAGTTGTTATTTTTGCTGGAATAATCAAACCTGTTCATAGGCTCTTTGACCCCAGAAAACCTATTCCAAATAGGAAAGTTTAAATCACTGGGAACAAATTCAAAACCTACTGTAACTACAAAAAGCTTACATCAAAACCTCCTCCCCAATAAATTCTTGGATAACTTCTTAACCAATTGATCATCCACTGCTCTTTATCAGACTCCTTATCATCTCCATCTATAAAATTCAAATAAATCTGCAACATTGAATATAGGCTTACTTCCAATTTTTCTTCAAAATCTAACATGGACCAATCTTTCTTGGCTTGAGCTTAAGATAAGTAGCCTTTGGAACCTTTTGCTTCTCAAATGCAAAATAACTTGATGACCTCTAATGAATTTCTCAAATCTACGATTTCTCATCAACTTTTTCTTTATACAACTTATTTTTTGCTTTAATCATGGCACACAACTCTTCAAGAATACTCTTTATATGTTGAACAAATAACCTACATCTTTATTTAACTCGCGCATCCGGCGATAATGAAACAAGATCCAATACATGTTGAGGCGTATGATCATATACAGCTGTAAAAAGGAGTTTTTTTTTTTTTTTTTTGCAATTCACTTAATTATTGAAATCAAATTAAGCACGAGTTCCATGTTTTAATGGGATCAAAATTATGTTTTCCACACAAGAAAGAAAGGAATTTATCTTCAAAGAAAGAGAAGAAAGGGTAAAAAGAAGACTGTGCCGGGTGTCTGCACCAGATGATGATCCCAAGACAGCAGCAATGTCATTGATCACAGCAAAGCGACGGAAACTCACAAGAATGAACAACAGAAAAGGGTATAAACCTGCAAGGATTCACATAACTTACCATCTCTACGTACTTCAATTGCTTCATGACTTCTTCTGTGTCTAGCTCCTGAACAGAAACATGAACCACATAAAATGGAATTAGGAAGATGCTGGAAAAGGAATGAAATTTCATGAAATAGCTCTAATGATGAAATCAAAATTTAGATGCTAAACTACACCTTTGGAGGAAAACAATAAAAATAGAAATCAAAGGGAATGCCACGAAAATAAATCAATACTCAACGACCTTTGTCAAACAAAGTACTTGAGCAGCAATACAGATATGTTTGTCCTATCTAGACGTCTATCAACTAATATACATGAACGCAGGTTTGAAGCAGATAAAATAGCATGTACCATGTGTAGAAAAATAATAAGCTTCAAAGCGTGAAACAAAAAAGTGGAAAAAGCAACTCACGGAATGTCCTATTATCTTGGAATAATTCAACTTAAGGCTTGGGGAAGTGAACACCTCGTTGTCACCCTGGTTTCTTTGTACAATCAAATTGCAAGAGGAATTATTTCCAAGTTTGAGTGCCAAATGTTCTTGTTTTGTAATCAGGATTTTAACGAATTATAAGAAGATTGGTTATTGAATGAAGACAAGTCTCCAGTCCATATATACAGAGAGTGCTCAATTTGTTTCACTTGTAACAAATGAATCCATGAAGTGAACATTTTTGGCAATGGTAATATTCTAACAGGGGCAAGCAATTTGTGGCAAGGGTCAGTAATACCATATACCAGAAAAATTCTATACTATTAAAAATATAGAGAAAGCAGCCAACTAAGATAAAAATGTGAAAAAGGTTCCGTTCGATCGAATTCAATAACATAGGAGAAGTCAGACAGTGACCCTCTTGTGAAACAAATAACTGAAAATATGTCCGAAGACCCAAATTAATTAGACATATCAAAATGCTACTTGGAGTTTCAGAATATAGAGGGAACTCCTACATGACCATGGCATTCTTCTTTGATTTGTATACTAAATTGAAACTCAGACAACATGCATCAAATAAAGAAGCTGATTCACGATTAATTAATGAATAAAACGGTATTGCATATGCAGCTCACTTCCATGTGAAGAACCATAAAACCACAACAAAAATAAGCTTTAGCTGGCAATCTTTTGTGAGAAAATGATTCAGACCAATTAGATTATGAAACAAAATTTGAAAAAAGGAAACTCATGAACAATAATATAAAATGAGTAGAATACCTGGGGTACAGCACAATCTGCATGAGCTGTATCCCAAAGAACACAACAAAAGCATTCCCAGTCATCAGTTTGAACTTCAAAAAGTGGTGCCCTGCAATATGAATGACAATATTTAGAAACACAATTGAATAGATGGAGATGATAGCACTGACTTCATCGTTGAAATGAAAATTAGAATACATTGATCATATTCTTACTGCAGATACAAACTGCAAAATAGGCACTTCAAAAGGAGAATGATTGACCAATTCAACATTTTTACCAATCAAACTTGAAAACTAACTACATGCCTAGGCACAAAGAAATACTTTCCTGGATTACAGAATCTTGTAGATTTTTCGCATTTCATGATAATTTTTCATTCGTAGATAATCATCATATTCTAGATATGTAATCAGCGATTCAGCTCAGCAACCTTTAGGTACAATGACGCAACACTCCAGGTTATCTAATCTTAGTCGGAACAAAAATGTTGACATATATATTATTTAAAGTTCAAACTATTGCCGCTTCCACGTTCCTGAAAGCAAAAACTACTTCCAAAATACAAACTTGGCACAACTGAAAGCTTATGGCTGTAATTGTTACTTATGGATGAGTATTAGAATTCAATTCAAATGTGTTCTCCATAACTGGTTTCACAATATAACAGTGTCAGACATTAACCTAACATCAAACGTGAAGTGGCGTACGGTGGAAATATGGGGAAATGAATACTGAAATCCATGACCGAAGCTCACACACCATTCACCTTTATGCCACATTTGTATCGACTTCTAAATTCAAAAATATTGGCACATAATAGTGCCAACTATGAACAACTGCTATCCTAGATTCCTATGTAGTGCCAACTATGAACAACTGATATCCTAGATTCCTATGTGATAAAAAGTATTCCAATTTGAATGTATTCATTTTAACCAGTCTTTTATCATTTATACCCTTAGCCATAAATGTAATCTATAAATACTGCCCGGCAGAATAAAAAAAGGAATACAAAAACATATTTTAGCCACATTCTATGTAAATCATGCGCTTTCTGGGGGGCATTGCTAAGTCACTTGGCTTAACAGCAAAGTTGAGATTTCAACATGGTTTGAAACAGATGTTTGTAGCCTTTCAATAATCACTTCATGCCGACCTGCTGCCAATCAACTTTCCAGTCTCTTCACTCCAGTAGACATAATTTTGTCTGTCTTTTTTAGAGATGTAATCTGTTTATTCCTATCCTCAAAGGACGCAAACAGATGCACAAAGCCCATAAGAAAATTACCACATAAAATTTAGCAGCGTCAAATATTATAAAGTTACTCAAGGTACTTCTCAAAAAACCAATACAACAGGCACCAAGTCTTATGAGCCCATAAAAATTATATATTGCTATAGAATCAGTGTCGCTCAGCACACAGAAAGTTCACTCTCTCCTAACAGCTTAGCTACTCCATAAAATCCCTCCTTCAATATTCATAAACGGAGCTCTCTAACCTTCTCACTCACAATCTTCAATCATCACATTTCTTTAATAAAAATGGAATTTTTTTTTTCATAACTCAATATACGCCATAAAATCCCCAAAAGAGTTCATTTCTCCCAACATTCTTTCCATAAAATCAGTCAACATTTATCTCCATGCTAGTAACAATACCTATCACTGCTGATTCGCAACCTACTACAACAAACTACATTTTATTCCTAATAAATTTGATGTTGGTTACATGAACCCACTTTTGTCATTCGATTCAGGCCATCGCTACATCTATTGGGAGATCCAATACTAAACTTATCTTATGAACAAGTAATTCCTACAAAAATTCAAAACTTAAATCACTATTGTTTCATAGATCCTCAGGCTCTCAAAAATACTCAGGCTGGAAGTTTCTTCCCTAGTCATATCTCTGAATCCCACAATGGCTAGTTCTAGTTGTGTTCTACTATCCTGAAAATCGTTGTTATAATGACCATCTCAAAACGAAGATACCACGGCTTCATATATATCAGTTCCCTTTCTCATAACCTAAGATGCTACTTTGATGAATTGCAGCTAGTTCTTTTGGGATACCTTGATTACTGGTAAATAGAAGGCATGGTGGCGTTCTCCTGCCTTAAAGTCCTCTAGCTTGCATACCCTTCATCAGCTGGTCCACATATATCATCCCTTCTCCTGATTCTGATGTAATTTAACCTTGAGCAACATTTGTCGTCATTTAGATATCAAATACAGAACTGGATAGGGCCATCCCTAAAGGTTAAATTCCTAACTGATATTCGAAGAACTTATTTTGCCCTTGTTTGAGCCCCATTCTTTAAAAACTCATTTCCTCCAAATTCATTTTCAACCACACATTCTCCCAATAAAATAATTTTACACGTTAACCCAAAATTTTTCCTACTTTTTAACCACACATTCTCCAAAAAATCACTATTACAAAATCTATTCTCTCAAAAAATGGAGCTCAAACAAATCCTTGAACTTTAAGGTCGCTACAAGATCTTCCTGTTTACTTGCTTTCACAAGTCTTCTTAGCTCCTCTTAACTTCAGCATTTATTATTACTGGCATGAGTCGCCAATTTTTGCTTCTTTACAGCCATATGTATTGCTCCTTTAATTACATACACCTTTATATCCCAATCCAATGTGGCATTTGCTCAGCATAGAAAAGAGACGCAAGACTAGACCTATTTAGTTACTGAGCAGCCAAATCCTGGAACACCATCTCTGTCAACCTAGAAGAAGAAACTCCAACAACTGATTCTGAGGATTATACAAACAAAACCAATTCAGAACAGTGACCCCCGGTCAATGACCTAGCAAATCCAGCCAGCAGAAAAGTTATCAATGGAGGTCAGTATTGAGAAAGCTCGGAAGAGTAGTTCTCAATTTCAGCATAATCCAATGTTTGCTCATAACTTGTGGAGCCCATCCCAATCTAATCATACGCCAGCCTAGATAATTTTAAAAAGTAGAGATCCCCCAAATCCAGGGATTTGAGAAGAGCCTGGCAGGCATTAAAGTCAATAGCCTGCAAGATTCTAACTAATCATTTACACTATATAGGACAACTCATCAATCCCCCAATTCATCTATAAGTACCCAAGGGCCATACCACAAGACATAACAAGAAAACGGTGCCACAATGCCATTCAATAAAAACACATTCATAACGCCCCCACGGGCATGGCGCAGTGGTAAAGCAGGAGGGTTCTCTAAGGAGCATCGAAGATTCGAATCCCCGCGGCAGCTAGAAGGCAACATTTATGTTGAAAGGCAACATCTATGTAGGAAGGCAGAGGTCCACAGGGAGGAGAATCGCCGATTGTCCGGTCCAAGTGTGTATAAGCTGTGACCGCATCCGGATTAACCCGGGTGGCGAACCAGAGAGGAGGGCCGCCACTCCTCAGGGTTAGTCGGGCGAAACTTGGACACTTGAGTCGTAAAAAAAAAACACATTCATAACAATCCCCCACACATATCATATTCTGGCACACAAAATATTTGTTTCCTCTTTGTGTCATCCAGCATATTCTGACTTGACTGTTGGAGTATGCTCAGCTCCTCTCCCTTAGGTTGGCCAAACATGCTAATTGGGTCTTGTCTTGCACGTTGATTAGTGACTCAGTTAGTGCAAGGATCCCCAACAAATTCTGACGCAAAAAGACCCATGTTAGTGACAATTTCCATCATTTTTCTTTCATACTTGTGCTTGTCTGGGCGCCATTCTCTCCATATTTAAATCAAATCCGAACGTTATATAGTCATGTGGGCCTCACTGTAGCAGCCATTGTTGACTGCTTTCTTACCAATCAATTAAAGTGGACTAATGAAAAGACCATTGTGCCCCTTAATTTTTGCATTCAATCTTCTTAAGCAGGGCCCTTTTGGGATTTCAAAATGGAAAAAGACGGCTGCTTTTTTGTTTGTCAATTATTGCAGTTGGAGCTGGTTGCATAGTATTGTTTATAACGTTCGGATTTTTTATTAAAATTTGGAGAGAATGGCACCCAAACAAGCACTTAGCAAGTTACAACAATAAACTAGTAGTCCTTATATAAAGATCATCATTTTTTGGGCTAGAGCTTTTATGCTAGGGCATTGATGGTTAGTTGGTTTATAGCGATTTTTTTAACTCATCTGTACAATTTGAGCCCAAATTTTGCTTGTTGGTCTAATGAAAAAGATCCCACTAGATTTTTTTGACACGTTAGCACAGAGCTCCAGGGCACATTTTCAATGGAGTTATTAAAAACCTTCCTGATTCGGAATTGGCATTACCTATACAAACAAACTTAAAGTTGTCGCAACGTTTATTTGTTTCTCAAGTCTAGTTCATCTAATTAATTATTAGTACAAGAGTATTCCATTAAAGATTTGAAATAACGGCCTAAATCCATGTTAACATACTAGAACCAAACTAAATTTATTTCCTAACTATGTTGTCAATGGACATGTCCTCAACCATTTCAACTTGAAAACTAGGTTTGGGCGTTGGATGAATCAGTCCAAGTATTCCAATACTCGAAACTCATTACACTTCAAGTATTTCGTAAATGAAACCACTCGAGTTCAAGTAATTATTGGAATCAAACCTGAATCCGAACTATCGGTTCTGGTTCATGTTTTACCCAGAACAATTTTTTCTAACAAAAATCGTAAGCTGACAATACAAATTATCTTCCGAATATCTAGCAGAAATAGAGGAAAATAAAATGTCACCAAATATATATTTTAACACTTTATTAATCAACTGCAAATATGTCACCAAATAGCATCTAATATCTAGCATAATAGCATCAAATTTTGGTTGTGGCTCTGTGTGCGATGCCTTAAAGGTTATGAACGGGAGTCGTATGATTCAATTATTCAAATAAATTAATGTGATTGATTAGAGTACTTATTACTTGTTGGACCTTGCAAACTTTCTACTTGTTGGGCCACGTCATTTGGCTAATGGTAAATTCGATTGCAAAGTCTGTAACCTGGGACTTCGGTTCAAGAACCGTTCGTAACCATATCGGTTCTAGGTCCTAATTTTTTTGTGGAATCTGACTAGACCCTCCAGTTCCGATTAGAGGTTTGGTTCCGATTAAAATGCTCACCCCTATTGAAGCTCATCCCCATAGCAGATAAACCCATTACCCTATGCAATCCACTCCTCATTATCATTTTTGACAACAATACCTGCATTCAAAGGTTTGGATTCAATTTCAACCTACAAAAACCTCAAAAGAATTGGTTTACAAAAGACCAGAAAGGCAAATATAAGCAGCAACAACAAAACCCATTTAACATGTATCTCACCTTTCATCCTACCCCTGACCATCAATCCCTTGAATTTCTAGAATCTTCAAACCAAAATACCTTGCCTTCTATTATGAAATTTATCACACAAAACATAACACAGGAGCAAAAATGACTCGTGTTTGCATCAACTTCTTTTATTCTTCAAAAAGTTTCTTCATCCCTTTACTATTGAACGTTCAACAACCAATACAAACTCTTTATTCACAGCAGATTTTTTTGAATTCAAGCATTCATTACTACACCTATAAATGAAGTTGAAATCAGAATAACTATTCTGTATTTCTTAATAATAATCACAACCCTATTACAGCCCATTTATACTAAACAGGATGAATGGAAAAAGGAAAAACAATATGCTAAATTAAGAAATAAATCATCCTACAAATTATTCTAAATTCACAATCTCCAATAAACTATCAATTATAATATTTCTATTCTCAGTTTTCTACACTCCCCTAGAACGGTAGATATTGATCATGTTCAACTTGCGACTTAAGTCATCGAAGTTTTGTCGAGTCAATCCTACGGTGAAAATATATGTAGTCTGCTCCTTTGTAGGGACATATGTCATACAAATGTCTGCTCCAAGAGTTACTTTATCCATAAATCCATATACGATTAGGATTGTCTTTGCCCCATCTTTAGATTGTTGGAAGAACATAGTATGATCTGACTGCCTTTGCCGATATCCTTGAGTTTTCAATACTTTTGCAAATCTATCGAACCACGCTTAAAGATTTCTCGAGTTTACGCACTTGATTTTATTCTTTTTGTTGAAGCCAGGTGGTATTGTCATGAAGACTTCTTTTAGTTCTCCATTCAGGAATGCGTTCTTAATGTCCAACTATTGAAGGGGCCAGTCTAGATTAACTGCTAATGACAAGAGAACTAGAACTATATTTAGTTTTGCCATCGGTGTGAATGTTTCTGTGTATTCAATACCACAGGTTAGTGTATATCCTTTGGCAACTAGACGAGCTTTGTAATGTTCTATTGTCCCATCAGCCTTGTACTTCACATTAAAGACCTATTTGCAGCCTACATGTCACTTCCCTTTCGGTAGATTTACCACTTCCCAAGTTTCATTTTTCTTTAAGGCTCTCATTTCTTCCATTACTGTCTCTCTCCATTAGGGTGATTTCAATGCCTCCTGAATATTTCTTGGGATTTCTGTATTATCAAGGTTAGCAGTAAAAGTACGAAACCATGTAAATAGAGTTTTTTTTTTTTTTTATAGGAGATGTAGACAGAGTATTATAAGATATGAATTTTGAAATAAGATGGAGCGTACATGATCGAGTCTTTTTTCTTAGAGCAATGGGTAGATCTGGAGATTTAGATTTGTTAGAAGGGCTCTCATTAGGTCCTGCCATCAGTTCCAACTCTCTTGGTGCCTCAGGTGTGAGCTTTTCCTTACATTCTGATTTAGGCTTCCTTGATTAAACCAATATCTCCTTGTCCTGCTACATCTCCCCCTGAATTCAAGTTTCCTTTTGTATATGGCACATTAGAAGGTAAGGTGACAGGTTCTGTAAATGTTAGGTCAGAAGAAGAAAGACCAAAGTCTAAGAATTCTCGATCCAAGAACCGATATTCACTCAAATTCTCCCCCTGAATGGAAGGTTTTTGGAAGTAGGGTGTCGTTTCAAAGAAGATGACATCTAGGCTAACAAATACCATTTTTGTGGAAGGGTCATAGCATTTGTAGCCTTTTTGAGTGATGAATACCCAATGAACACACACTTGGTTGCACGTAGTTCTAGTTTGTTTTGCTGATGGGAGTTAACATGTACAAAAGTAGTACTTCCAAACACCTTTAGGGGTAGATTTGAACTAAGGCAAGAGGTAGGAAAGTATTTTTGTAATCTTTGTAGAGGTGAGTCGAAGGAGAGAGTACGACTTGGCATTCAATTAATAAGATATGTGGATGTTAGAATGGCATCTCCCTAGAATATTTTTGGCATGTTTGTAGTAAACATTAAGGTACTTGTCTATTTTTATGTTCCGCAATCCTATTTTGCTGGGGGAGTGTTGACACATGAACTTTGGTGGACTATCCCATGTTTTTTAGGTAGTCTTGCAAAGTGGTATTAAAGTATTCTGTGCCATTATCAGTATGCAGAATTTGAAGTTGTGTTTGAAATTGGGTTGAATCAGAGAGTGAATTTATAAATACTGAGCAAACCTCAGTTTTTCCTTTGGAAGATAGACCCAACATAATCGAGTGTGATCGTCGACAAATGTGACGAACCATTTTGTGTGGGTACGATTAGGATTGCGGGAAGGTCCCCATAAATCACTGTAAATCATGGCGACCGGCTTAGATGGTTTGTGCGTGGAATTTGGAAATGATGTACGCTGATGTTTTGCTAGTTCACAACTTTCACATTGAAACTCAACTGATGTTTTATTCAAGATGGAAGTACATGTTTCAAGTATTGAAAGCTAGGATAACCAATTCTATAGTGCCATAACAAAATTTCACTATTCTTAGAGACAGATGCAAAATACAAATTTGGGACATGGAGGACAAATTCTAGCGTTATGGATTTAGGGATTCGAATACTTCATCCTACAATAAACGAGAGTGAGCCATCTACGATTTTCACCTTAATATTTTCGGCACAGGTTGTGTATGAAGAGAGTAAATGATATGCGTATGTCATGTGATCAGACGCACCGAAATCAATAATCCAAGAGGTTTTATATCGTGAGGTGTTTAAGGCTTTTAGAAAGTTAACTTTATAGGCTAATGAACTGGAATGACTTTTGGGGGAAGGTTGACCAGATGTCCAAAGACTAGAGAACATTTGATAAAGTTGTTCCAATTGTTTGAAGTTGAATGCACTACTTGAAGTTGAATTATTTTTTGTCTCAGCTTGGTACCCCCTACTCCTAGTGTTTTGCCTTAGTTTCCAGTCGGTGGGTTTCCCATGAATTTCCCAACACGTGTCTTTCCCAGAAGTCTTTTGCAGTTGGAAGGAACAGATAAGTCTTCTCCATGGATGACTTCATAGAATTCACGAGCCAAGCTATCACCATGGAGTTTTCAGACTTCCATTTTTGCAGAAGATTAGCATCGGTTGGCCTCTTTGTTTCGCCAGTAAGGTAACCCAGCTTCCCCTTTCCGTCGATCGCTACTTTTATGGATGGGGCCCATTCTAGAAAAAAATTTCCATTCAGCTTCTCTGAAGGAGGAATTTTCGAGTCCATTGAAGCCAATTGAAGGATTGACCTCTGCTTCAAATTGAAAAGTCTCAGAGGTCGTCAATTCCGTGCTATTGGCGGGGAGTTGAGCCATTTGTCACCTTGGCTCTGATACCATGAAGTTGAAATCAGAATAATTGTTCTGGATTTCTTGATAATAATCACAACCCTATTACAACCTATTTATACTATACAGGATGAATAGAAAAAGGAAAAACAATATGATAAATTAAGAATAAATCATCCTACAACTTATTCTAAAATCACAATCTCCAATTTACTATCAATAACAATATTTCCTTTCTCAGATTTCTTTCCATTCTCGGTTTTCTACAATAAAGCTCAGAGATATTTGTGAATTTCAATTCTATTGCACTATGTTCCTTCTCTCTGCAATATTCTGGTAACATCATCCTCAACTCCGGAAATGCTAGGAGAATAAGATGAATATAGAGATCAGAAGTAATCTAAATACAAAACAGGCTTTCTTTTAATCTTATATATCAAAGAATAAGTTAGGCAACATCCATAGTTCCCTTAAATATGCTTTCTTTAAGCTATTACAAGGTGTTTCTCCATCTTTAATATGTCAAATCAGTAGGAAAACCAAAATATCCATATACAAAAATTTATAATTAACACATTTGTATCTCTATTCGACTATTCTCAATCTATTATTACCTGCCTAGCCAAATATGTTACAGCAAGTGTTGAATCCCTGGAACCATGACAAGTGATAACTTATAGCATCAAGAATACTTATCAAAAGAAATAAAGAACAAATTTCACATTTACGTTTCAAAATCTGCGGTAACCAATATTGGTGATTTTCTACAACTGTAACAATGTAACACAATCAGAACCAGAAGATTGTGTAAATGAATGTGATTTTGACTCAGAACAATATTGTAATTTCTATTAAAAGATAAATTAGAATGAATTCAAGGATCATCCATGGGCATCAAGCTATGGTGCTCCATTGCAATACAGACTGTCTAGAACCTTGCTTATTCATGAATTCAAGTTCTCATGCAGCTTCAGAAACAAAATACTCTGCCAGGTATAATCATTTGAACCATTTTACCGCATGACATCCAATCAAACTAATTTTATTTTGAATGTGCATCTTTGCAAATGGACTTATTTATTTCATCTGTAATTTGCTACATATCTTACGAACAAAACGAGTGATATTCTTTATTCTGAAGCCAAAAGATAAGATGAGTTTATGATCTTATGCAATAGAAAATTAAGTGGCTGAACAAAGCCCCTGCAATCCATTATTGCGGCACACATTCTCCTATCGGTTTGCTCAGCCCTTTATGCTAAATAAGACATTCTGACACCAATGACAGGAACATGGAACCCTTTGGATATGTCAATTTAGAATAAGCCAGTGCATGTGGGAACAAAAGGTGAACCCCTTACATACGTGGTTAATCTGCAAGTGATCTCATTGTCTGATTTCTAAAACACTCAAGCAGCTATTTACAAAGTAGAATATCTTGTGCCTTTCTCTTCCTTAGTTTAAAGCTGCCATATTGGAACAATCAATACATAAAATAATAACTTATGTATAAGCACTCAAAGACAAACTGTTCATGATCACTAGAAAATGGAAACAAAAATAGAATGCCATTTACCTGCGCCATTTTCCACAAATAGTTCCATCAACATCTCCAATACCCTTGATGAGCTCTCGACATTGAAGCCAATTACCAATAGAACTGAGCTTTAAAGCTTTGGTGGCATTCCAATCCTGAAAACAATCACATTGTGTCCTCTAAAACACCCTCAGAAACATACTAACTTTATCCATGTAAAAAACATCATAGAAAGTTTTACCTGCATGCTAGCATTCTTTAATGGATAAAGTTCTAATGGTTCGCCAATAAGATCAGATTCACTGTAGCAAGTGTTAACATCAAATGGCTGGTATAAGGTAACAAATAAGAGTTATAACACAAGATAGGGCACCAAACATAGAACCTAGTAAAAATCAAGCAGAACCACATTTCATATTGTACAAAATACGCATGACCAATTGGATGACAAAATGTTTAGTGATAACACATGGAGCGCAGTACTTGAATGAGTTGGTTTGCCACTCAAAAGAATATATTACACAATCAATAGGAAATGAAGAAATTGTAAAAAGTTTCTGACACGATTCACCATTCAAGAAACAAAAATTTCTTCACAAAAACTTCTACCAATGCAATGTGCACTCCCAAATCTAGATTCTTCTCAACTAAAATATTCTTGGTGTTCTGTCTCCCTATTCCTGAAAGTTTAAAAGCCACGTAGATGAATAGCTAGGAAGTTGCAACACTGACTAGAAAGATTTCAAGGAATGTGCAAAAAGTTGTCACGCTGATATAAGAAAACAGAGAAAATCGATGCTAGAAGGGTAAAAAATTGAAAAGAAATAGTAAAGTAGGTATGCGTTACAAAAGGTAGATGGCATGGGAAGGTTAATGTCAAATGACACAAAATAAAAGAAAAAATCAACTTATCTAAACACAACAACAATGCTTCCTTCTCATTATACAGGGAGAGAAAGAGTTTAGTGAGAGAAAGCAGAGAAAGAAAAATGACAATTAATCTCTCCAATCATCTAGTCATATAAAGCCTTTAACAATGAGGAAAGATAGATTGTCTATGTGTCACCAACTAATGAAGGGAATATATGAAGAAGGTGCTAAAGAGACAGATTGACGACATTGAAAATTTCCTGCAAACAAGTCTCCTATGAAGAAGTAGATGTACAAGAATATGTCCTTGCCCAAATAATATTTCACAAATATTAGGCTCAAGTAATGGTCTACCTTTCTCTATTCATCTTACTAAGTAATGTCCTTCCCTAAATCTAAAAAAGTTATAAACAATAATTAGGTAAAAAATCTTCAACGTCATTTCAATTACATTAAATAATTAGTGAAGAACATACTTGTCAACTGGACCAGACCAGTCAGGAACATCCGCTTGAAATTCATTTCCAATTCGAATGTTGGACATATATGGCTCAATGTCTCTGAGCATGTATTCTATGAGACCTAATGCATCTACTGATGCTAAATTTCCATTTTGGCCAATTTCAGTACTGATATTCACTGAATTACTGGTAGATTTATCCTTCAGTAACTTATGCTTTTTTTTCAAGCAAGTGTTGCAAAGCCATTCACCAACAGGTATTCTCTTTATTCTAGGATTGCAGCAAGACATATGAAATGACTCTTCGCAACTATCACATATTAACATATTTAGTGTAGTTTCCACTTGCTCGCAAACTTTGCACGTCTTTGAACAGAAGTTGTCATTAGTAATACCAGTATCTTTATCAGATGCATAACTCCGTCTGGTCCAACCTTTTTCAAGCCTACCCTGGCTTCTGAGAATTGAAATGCATATATCTCTTTCTGACATATCATCTGAAAACTTCCTGGCAATCGATGTGCCAGAGGAGGAGCACTCACCTTGATCACCCACATCATTTTTCAAGTGAGCAGAACCAAGGTCCAAATTTGATTTTGATGATGAATAATTATCATTAACACTGCAGAAATCCAAACCTTTTTGCGCATTATTTCTAAAGGCTTCTTCAGAACTAGCTTTATTTCCAACAGGATGTCTACTAAAGGATTTTGCAGGCCCTGTATTGCATTCAACTGGCAGTACAATTGGCAGTCTAGCAGCTTCTGGCGCAAGCTTAGATGCAGAAACCATGTGCTCTTGGGCCTGCACTGAAGAAGATTCAAAATTGACGGCAGAATTACAACATCCGTTAGGCTTAGTGTCGCTAGATGCCTGTGTTGTGCAAACAGCAATGGAGTTCGTCCGATGCTTCTTACGTTGGTATACAAGAGTATGTGTACAATTTTGAGACATTGTACTGGCAGTTGATAGATGGGAACAATTTCTTGTACAGTTGAAGGAACATAAATCATCATTAGTTTTTCTACCCTCTGAAAAATGTTCTTTACAGCCACCCAAATGATGTTGGCTGCATGTTGAACAATTCAGACAGTTCTTGGTACCTCGTGTGCAATCACATAGAAGTTCTTTGTTCATGAAGTCAGACCTGTAAAAAAGTGCATGTTCTGCTGCACTAGGATGAGAACTCTGTATCAGCATTGTCAACTGTACCATGTATACAAACTGAAGCCATCAGATTGACATTTTCTTGCACTTTCAGATATCAGAATCCAAAAGACAATGTTTAAAGAGAGAACAGCTTTCAAATCACCGATTCATGTTGCGACCTAATCCATTATAAGAAACAAGTATAAAGTATTAGAGATATAATGCCAGACAACTAACTGAAAGACCTTGTACCATAAGTTCTTGCTTCAAATGCATTAAGAAAAAGAAAGGGTAGGATTCTAAAAGCTATTAGCTAGTGCCTCATGCTTGTCTGAGTCATATATCAACAGGCACAGCATAGAAGTAGCATAATACCATAACTTCAATTGGATTTTAAAACATCCTCAGCCATCAAGAATTTGAAAATGAAAGAACCTCGCCATAGTTGACAATTTCTTGCACGTCATTATGAGATCAGGATCAAACTTAATTGAACCCACCCCAACAAACACACCTCCCCCAACCAAAAAATAAAAGTAATGAGGCCCCCAATAAATGGTCCGTACAAGATTCTCAATTTGTAGGTCTTACCCAGTTATAGACATCCTAATCAGTTTCATTCTTTCGTTCCACATGCTCAAGAGCATCACACATATTTTCAGTCCCCATATCTCTCTTTATAATGCTACTTCTGCAGCCCTACAAATTCTTGTCTAATTCTGCACTTGTGGTCTCTCCACATCCCAATTTAAACATCCATCCTTCCGGTACACGTCATACAAAGGTGCTCTTTCTCAGGGACCTAAAAATTTGACTAACTGCATAAATCTGTCTTATAATATATACATCTCAAAATCTATCTCTCGACATCGAGAAATTAAATTGCCTACACAAATATAAAGTGTGCAGGTCCAATTTTCAAGATTTTCACTTTTTCACTCATTTGTCTATCTTTCTGAATCAGACTGCAAATTTTGGGCATGTAGAGCATAAAATCATCTTCCTACTGATCAAAATTACATCACCCACATCATTCTTTTCCCAATTTTTTTATCTTTAGACACAATTTTGCATCTGGGTTTTCCTTAAAATCGTTGATACGGTTCAGTTGGGTTGCAAGAATTAATTAAAGGATTACAGACGAATATACCAGATTAACATTTGTTCACATGGTTCCAATTGAATAATCCATACATGTATGTGTATATGCATCTACACTGGATATGGGTCATTGATAAATGCTAATCATAGTGCAGTAAAAATTCTTCACAACCATTCACATAAGATTCTTATGAAGTACAACAAATTTTCAAGAAATAATGGAAAATATATTATTGTTTTTATACCTTCAGTCTCCCATTGTACCAGTTGCATCCGTCAGGTCTCTTCTGGCGATTTTTGCAGGACTTTGGGGGTTTCAATATCTTTGGGGTTTCAGAGAGAGAGAGAGAGAAGAGAGGTATATTTCTGTTATGCACTACTCAATATATTTTTATGGGCAGAGGCAGACTTCGAAAAAAACACTTGCCTTCCAAATTATACTTTTTAAACTTTTTTTCCAATTCTTGAAAATAATTTGGGGGTGTTTGATTGATATTATCAAGGAAAGAATGTATTTTAAATTGTGATATGATGGAAAATATGTAGTTAAAAAGTAAGGAATAGTTATTGATGTGATGAAAAATATTATTTTGTTGAAGAATGTGTTGTTGAAAATGAATTTTGAAAGAATGTGTGTGAAACAGTGGTCGGGGAATTGAGTTCTGCTCTAGTTTTAATAGTCCAACTTTTTGGATTGTACAATACTGAATTATTTTAAAGAAGAAAAAAGAAATTGTAACTTATTTTATAGAATTGTAGTACTAATATAAATGTTTATATATTAAATTATATAATACATACAAAAGAAGAGAGAAAAATCAAAATTTTATCTATTGTATTTGTAGGTCATATTGTTGAATATTAGGTATTAAAGATGTCCATAGTATTTTTCACAATAGGAAGAAAAACTCCAATTGATTTCTATATTTAGCAAAATCTATCAATAGAAATGTTGCACCTACTCTTCATCGGTACAATTTTAAAAACTAATATATATTATCCTAAAAAGATAATTGATGCATAACCCAGTGAAATAGATCAAGAAATTAATGTTTATATTAAACAAAATTTTCTCCATCACTTTGCTAAGGTAATAGATTGCATTTTACATGCATAAAGTGTATTAATTGCAACGTTACATGCACAAGAAGTTCACCTCGGTTATAGATTGCAAGTTTAATTTGTTTGTTAACATGCAAAACTATAGCATTAAATAAACATGATCTTATCCACTCGTTGTGATTTAAAGTTGGAAACGTTGAATGTGAACTTGTATTTGTATGGATATTTATGACACGCACACTTTCTCTCACACAAGTGCACCATTTTTGAAACGTGTGTACAACTCACAAGGCAACATAAAATCCGACGTGTTATGTTTAAAAATTACTTTTCTCAAGGTACATAGATGCTATTTGCCGTTCATGTTACACAAGTCGTAATAATTCCAGATGAGTAAAGCATAAAACAAGAAATCACATCCCTATATTACATGAGAAATCAAAGGAATTCAAGTGTATGCATGCTGCCCCCAAAGCATCTGATCCCAGATTCACGATCACTTTTTCAAATTAAAACTAGTAGTCTTTTCTGAGCTAGATTTTGGATGCCTAGCACAAGAACATGACCAGTTCAAAGGCACTGCAATTTTGATCCTTCAGACCCAAATCAATAGCTGCATAAACAGGTTCTCCATCACAGCACCTAAAAATCAGATGATTCGATCAGATAAACATGTCAATTATATGAACTTGAGCACAAGGTGAAGACTCAATTAGGTGGATTCTGACACGCAATCTTATTTACGTCAATGTCCAGATGGGGAAACAGGGAGTTTGAAGGCATAAAAATCTCGTAGGTATCACAAGCCACATGAGATACATTAACTTACTCCTAATTCATTTCTAGCTAAAATTTGTATATTGCTGTTAGAGAGGAAGGTATCTAACTAGGATGACTTGCATCCACTTAGACAAACAGTAACTATATTGTTTTAGATGCTCTATAATAGTCATGCCCGGATATCCTTAAGGTGTAAAACATTACACGACAAATAAGTGTGTATATAATTTGAAACTCACGTATTAAAAGTTATATATTTGAATTAAATAACGGTGGTCTGAGATTGATCATTAATCAATTTCCTGATAAGGAATTTAATTTCTTCCTACCAACACTCTAAACTCATGATAGATAAGCCAATCCTTTTCCTTCTTTTATTTGTAAATCAGTAATCTAGCATCCTGGATTTGTATCCTTGTGGTCAAGTAGCACAAAATATTTTCTTAGTCCCAACCTTTAAAGTTGAATATCTATAGCCAAAAAGCATATAGCATTATGAGAAATGAAGTCAACTAATTTCTACAGACCAGATATACTAAAGCATCTTACCTTTTATTTCTTAGCAAAGACAATCTTATGGAATTAGATTAAGCATTGGACAAGCATGCTAAGAAATCAAATGCAATCATATAAGCCACTATTCCCTGTCACATCAAACTTCAAAGCATGAAAAATCTCTCTCTCTCTCTGTGCGCGCGCGCGAGACAGACAGCTGAGCCAGAAGGCCAAAATAATACCTCTGCGACTGGAATCAATCCATTTAGACCCCTTGCATTGGCTTTCTGTGAGGCTTTGGGGCTGAATCAAAGTAAAGATAGTAATCACTTCACATGCTAGCAAATATAATTAATAGTTTGAAGATATAAAAATCTAGAATTAACAGTATAAAACATGTGATATATGGAGTTGATATCCTAGAAAAACATAAAGCTGTAGAAGTGCACAACTGTAGCCTAACGCCGGATAACAGATACAGCATGTGAACGGATTCATATCCTCCTTAATATTTCTATACAACAAAAGAAGATTTTAGTTTGAACAGACATCCTTAATTAAGGAAAAAATACTTTGGATGAGACTGGAATTTTAAGATCTGTAACTTTATTGGACCCGGAGGAAGACAACTTCAAACAACGGCATCAAATTATTTAAAATTCACCAACTTTATTGATGATATTAGGCGTTTAATAAGTTTTTTGGTTATTTAAACGTGTTCATTAAATATTGAGTAGCCAGATCAAACAGGATATATACATTTCAGATGGCATATGTTATTGATAGGTTAAATAAGATGGGAATGCTTGTGATCCTTATCAGTAAGAACATTAAGGTTCTAGATTGTTCCCCAAAGAAATGCCTTTGCAATTGATTAATAAATAAACTCCTGAAGTGATTCTAGGGAGACTCATACATTGAATTTTCCTTCTTGTGTTACAATCTTCTTCCCAATTTTTAAGCAAAAATCTGTAACTATAAAATATGTTAAATTGCAGGGACCAGAACAACTAATATACATACCATTGGGATTTCCTTGTTCATAGAAGCTTCTTAAAAGATTGACTGCTTCTGATGCCATTACTCCTCCAGTACACTTGAAACCCTTTTTTGAAACTCCACTGTTAAAAAGTCGAAAATCAAAAAGAAAAAAAAGAAACTAATTAGAATATATCTTCCAACCATTAAGCAAAACCCAGGGGAAATTATTTAAAAACCTGAAAATAAAGACTTTTTTATTGCGACCCTTCATTTTTATTCTAACTAGTTCCCAGGATAAGCCAAAATTTTGAATTTTAATAGCCATTTATGTTCTGTGCTCTTATTGATTGTGCAATATTATGAAAAAGTAACAAATGAAGTTGCCATCAAGTAGAATCTTGCTTTACTTTATGGAGCGACCAGTAGTTTAGCACCATAAATTGCATACCAACTTAGAGTTTCAGACATCAGCAAGAACAACACCCCTGGGTGAAGTAGTTTAAAAGCCAATTAAAATTGAAAATATAACCGTTATTGGGTCCCACTCGTCTAATAAAAATCAACAATAACGGCTAGTTTTTCAATTTTAATTCGATTTTAATCTCTACCGAACACGCCCTAAATAAAGTATCTCGCTTTTCTTTATGGAGAGATAGTAATGCTGAAGCAAAAATTGCATAGGAACCCAAACCTAAGAAGCATGGATACGGATACGTAATTAGTATACGATACGATACGGGTACGTAAATATGACTTTTTTTAAAAAAAAATTAGAATACGCGGGTACGTGTTATAAAATTCATCATAATTTCATTAATACAAGAAAATTAAAACTGAAGCATAATAATAAAAATAAAATAAAATATTAAAACATTTTATCTTAATTCGTAATTGTCCCAACTTCATTTTCTTCAACATCATTAACATCAGCTTTTTCATTATCATTAAAAATAACACTATTCAACTCTGGCTCATCTAATGATAGATTAGCAACCTCAAGCAATCCAACACTTTCAACAGTATTAAATGAGTCTTCCGCAATATCCCACATTTTGAATAGAGATCCTTTTTTTTTGTTGTTGATAAAAGACGCAAATTACTATGAATGAAAACTAATTTTTCAACTCATTGGGGAGTTATTTTATTCATTTTCATAGAGTGCGCTAAAGAGTACGTACTCCAATTCCTTTCAACACAAGATGAAGAATAGAGTTGCACAAGAAGTTTCAAAACAATGTTTTGAAGCAAAAATGCACTTGAACCATGAATTAATCACCAGGTCTATGAATCCATATTATACCGATTAGTGATAAAATCAAACTCATCAATAACATTCTACTTCACATGCTTTAAAGTACCGAATACGTACTGAAAATAGTTAAACATATATATATAAGAAAAATTAAAAATACATATTCGATACGTATCAAAAAAATTAAAAACTATAAAAATATATAAAATAATTGAAAAAACATGTATCTAGTACGTATTGAAGGGTATCGGAGAATATCTAAACTTGGATGCATATCAAATATGGGTACGTAATAAGTTTATAAGTAACTGTGCATCTTAGACTCGAACATTAGCGAGAGCCTCCAGCCCAATTAACCAAGTTTTATTGGATCTAGTTATCCAAACTTTAACTTCTATACATAATTGGAAGACCCGCATATGAAAATAGAAGACCGATTAATGTTAAGAATCGATGTATGTAATTTTTCGGAATCACCTTATCTAAAAACTTAATCTAATAGAGTACAATTAACTTTATTTATTTAAACTCTTCAACGCACTCCTTTACATGCATGCCATACTCGTTTTTCATCAAATGATAGATAAGTGTTCAATTTTAATAAATGGGAGGTGGTGATACTTAACCTAGAACTTCGTTTGTTGTATAACCCAGCCTCGAAGTCATGCGATGATTAAACTTGTAGCAAAAAGACAAGCTACCCTCGACCAAAAATCAGAACCTACTTACGAGGTTGCTTTATATTTTCTATACAAGACACGAATAAGAACGTACACTAGATCTTAAGCAAATTCGAGCACATTATAATCAGGAGGCGGTGATACTTAACCCATAACTTCGTTTGTTGTATAATCCAGCCTCTAAGTCATGCGATGATTAAACTTGTAGCAAAAAGACAAGCTTCCCCCGACCAAAAATCAGAGCCTACTCATGAGGTTGCTTCATATTTTCTATAATAGACACGAATAAGTACACGCACTAAACCTTAAAGCAAATTCGAGCACATTATAAGCCCTAGTCGCAACGGTTCCATTCCCACCCACATGCTAAGCTTAAACTATTTGTTTTCCAAGTTTTTGGCCACATACCATGAATACTATGATCATCGTGCAATCACTATAATACTATTCAATCATGACTTAAGACTAAACGAGGACAAGGGAATACATTGAGCTCTCCTATAACCACAATGATTACAGACTGCATAGCATATGAAAGAGACAGTAAAGGTTAAAGCTTATCAACCAATATTGCCCATAAAATACCAGGAATGACAAGTATTATATACTCCAACACGTACGTCCAAAAATATAATATGTCAAATAGCTTTTATAGTATAATGCTTTTCTATAAATGAAAAGAGTTTAGAATCAAACCTATTGAGATTTTCAGAGCTATTCATATGCAAGGACAAAATTGACCCACACCCTCCAAATTTATCATTTGCACAGCCGTAGTATACTTCTTTTATGCCTATGTGAAGATCATGACATCGCCCCAAATTAAAATAACTATTAAAAGTAACATTTATTATGCAAATAAACGTTTTTGAGCATACCAATTATAGATAGAGCAGCTGCACACATTATACATGGTTCACATGTAACATAAAGAGTGCATCTTGAGAATTTCGAAGCAACTTCTTCCCTTGAAAGTCCATCTTTCTGCCAGTGCTCAAGTAGCATATCAATTGCTTCCATCTCTGCATGTCTGGTAGCCTGAACTTATAAAAATATAAGTAAATCAAGCCCCAGATTTAAGCGTGGAGAAGGAACATGTGAAAGTTAGAATGTTTGATAACCATAAATGGGTTCAATACACAGAAGAAAGAGAGAAAAGGTTCAAATAAACAGAAGGAAAACGTAACAAATAAAATGAGCAAGTAGAAACAAAGTCACTATCAGGAATTGATCCAAAAAGTTAAAAACGCTTTTTCAACAATGTAATAGTAGAACTGAGAAAGGCATATCAAGAAGGAAATGTTTTGCCAATATTTTATTCATACACATCAAATTCTCAAATCAAATAGTAATCCCCTTAAATTAGTAGTGCAGGGAGGAGTGACCAGCACAAGGGGGTGGAAGGAAGGCCACAGGCACCCCCAGCCCTACAACCACCTTATTTAAACGCCTGAAAACATAGATAGCATCATTCTCAAAAGAATGCTATAGGGTACTATTTTCAATCTCAAAATAGTGATATATTCCACACAAAAAGAGGAGGAAACAAACCTCGTCAGTTATGAAAATGGTTTAATGCAAAAGTAGGAAAACTCCCCAAGTATCAAATCTTGGCACCAAAACAGTTTTTAATGCTCATCTCCAATTGTACAAAATTCAATACATACCATCATGACAAAAAGTAGTTTCAAACTATTTTAGTATAATTTTTGTAGTTCTTTAATTGATCATAAAATTCTTACACCAAGAGCATAGTTTTGGAGATATCAGATAGCAGTGATAACATCGGCAAAGACAGAAACTCGTTATAGGAGAGCCAAAATACAAGGGAATGAACTCTAATATAAGTTCACAGAGAAATACATAAAAGTCTCAAGAATTGAGAAGTTGGAAAACTTGTGGAGACAGGAGAAAGGCAGATAATGAGCGTACATTTCTTGTCTCAGTGGTTCGGTTTCTCCCTGAAGCAATGACTGCATGATCCTCAACAATAACACAACTGACCAAGTGAACATGGAAAGTGAATGAGAATACATGACTAAGTGTTCATCTATCAATTTTGTTTAAAAAATGAAATCCTGGTCTCATCAATCAATTCTAACTGCAGAGGGCTGATTGGAGGTCCTAGAAGATTTTATACCCTATAGATTTTAATTTAAAGCATATAATTGCACCTTAAAATTGGAGCTAATTTATCCACATGCATGATGCATCAGCGAACATTATTATACTGGAAAAGATATTACTGACATTCACCTCCAAAATCCAAAATGTATGTAATTAAAAACCATAAGGAAAAGGTAGAAAGACAAGCTCACCCAACAGGTACTTCAAGGCTGTCTAAGGCAAGCTTTGCCTGGCAGAAGATAAGTAGGCATTAGAAAATAACAGAAATTCAGACATAACTAAATTATTATTGCATCTTATAAAAATGATACAAAATTACACTGGCAATGACAGATATAATTATGATACTTGAAGAATGTGCAACCTCAGAGCTAGGAATTTGCAACCTATAATACATCATATATTGAGATTCCCTTTTGCAATTTTGCTTCCATATTAACCAACTCCATCTCCTGTGCCTAGTATGAAGGATACCCATAGTTTGCAGTATGGTCAAAACCTCAGATTATCATTGATAAGAACTCCAAATATTTGATTACATCTACTACAAACGTCAACTAACTCTTTTGAAATTTATGAACATTGAGAAACAGAAGAAACCCACAAACTTGGTGCCAAACATCAATATGCCAAAGCAAGAATAGGATGAATAAGTATGGTCTTAACACCTGTTCTATAGCAAGGTTCATAAACGACGTAGTATCTTCCTCTGTCTCTACCATCTGCATAAAACAAGGACGAGAAATAACAAACAGTAAAAATCATATTTGTCATACTTTTTCTTGTTTACAGAATTGAATTCTCACAAGCATTTTCAAGAACAAATCGAAAGCTCCAAACTTTGTAGTACACAGCCACGAGTTTTTGATCCACTTCTCCTGCCTACAGAACTTATATGATATACACGCATGAAAAAAAAAAGTATTTGCAAGACGTGTTTATACAACTGTTGAAATGGCCCACGATAAATTTGATGATAACTTATGTTCGAACAAATAGCTGGAAGAACTATATTGGAAGACAGTTCTGTTTCTTTATCCTTGTCTCTGTTTTTTGCCCCTAATGCTCAAAATAATGAACAAAACCGACCATAGTTATGAAACTACAAAATTGCAAGCAATAATCAAAGATCAGTGCCACTGCCACTGAAATTACATTACTTAACCTCCATAATGAAGAAAGTTCACCATAAATAATCAATGAACCACTCCACAATAGACTAAAGACAATTCTGAAGCAGACAACATGCTGATTGCAGAGGAAAATTAGATTCAAGTATTAAAAAGGGTCGAAGCAATTCTTAATAGAATGTAAAGAGAGATTAATTCACCCATAATGGCTCTACGAAAACACACATATACATCACAATCGGTATCGCAACACATGAGAAGAAAATATACAAACCCAACCGCACAATCAATACGAAATTCGATGTGGAAAAAGTTGCTTATTGGACTTCTCCCTCGTTGTCAACAGTGATGGAGGCGGAGCAATTCTTGGAATTGGAGGGTTGTCGTTGAGTTTGAATTTTTGGCTCGCCTAATAGACGAGGGTTTTGGGAGATAAACAAAATGAAGCCTACAACGAAAACAAAAATTAACAAATTCAAACAAACTAAAATCCAAAAAATAATAATAATAATAAATAACGATATGTAAAGAGAAACAGAACAAATTATTACTCAGAGCCACGAAAACAAAAACTAAACATGCATTAAAAATTAAACAAAAATTATAAATTCAGATAAACTAAAATCAAGAAAAAGAACCAATAATTGAAATGCAAAGAGAAAAGTGAAATAAATTCTTACTCAAATGAACAAATCTGAAAATCTATAAGTTGGAATTGAATCTACCGATAAAGTAAAAATTCGTTATGAGGCTAAGTGTAGATACAGTGAATCGTTCTTGTTAGCAGCGGAGAAAAACTTGCAATAAATACTCCCTTCCGTGCGGATTTTATTTTTCACCCAAATTAAGAAATTTTATTTATTTTAATGTTATCGAAAAAATAATTTTTATCAAAAAAATTTCTAATTTGCCCTTATTTAGTTATCAATAATTAGTAATAAATTATTATTGTAAGTAGTAAAAAAATTGAATGATTTAATTTTCAAGAAGTATGCATCTTTACATTTGTATAATTTTAAAATTAAGAGGGAAAAATTTGTTATAATTAGTAAATTAAATAAGGATATAGTAATAAACGAATAAAACGAAACATTCTCAATAAAAAAATATGATTATATAATTTGGATAAGAAAATAAGATAAGTCGGCTTATAAATATTGGACGGATGGAATAGGTGATTTTAGTTTTTCCATACCTTTTGGGAAAACACATTTGTTTGTCGCACTTTCATTGTTGCTGCTTCTATGCACACTTGCAGTAGGTGTGTAGTATAAGAATTTTATTTGTATAAATTATATGTTTATCTAAACCTTTTGTATAATCACTCAATTTTACTACTTATGAATCATGTATACACAATAATGCTATTTGTACATTGTTTGATTAACATATAGTTTACATTTCATTGGAGTTCAACAAGTTGTGGATGAGAAAGGGTATTTTTTTTAAACTGTCCAATAGTGTATTATCACGTGACAAAATGTCAAAAAGAATGTGTATATAGTAAAATTGATGCATACATCTTTTAGACCTTTAGGACCTATGGGCACCTATTGTCAAGTCAGAACCGTTTTGGGTTCTTTTAAATTTTTTTAGCATTAAAGCTCCTTGACTTTCCAATTTTGTGGCGTTTGAGTTCTACAATTGTTTTCGTCCACTTTGGCCATTAAAATGTTGGTTTTTGTTAAATATATATATACATACTAGGTTTAAGAATTAAATTTTTATTAATAAAGATGTGATTTTTTGGTTAATTAAATAACTAATGATGTAATGTTTACACAATTTTCATTGTATCAAAC
>CAIGRT010097713.1:0-10034 GCA_903798405.1 Fraxinus platypoda | reverse complement strand
GTCTCATTTAAGTCATGAAATCTTCATTGCTGGTTGGTTATAGTTGGTTCAAAATCACCCAGAAAATGTTGGAATGTTTCCTATATTATCAACATGATTATAACTCATTGAAAAGGAAGGTTCTCATTGCTTGAACCTGCCAATTTTAAAGAAGTCGAGTTTGGAGCTTGTATTGTGGCTAGTGATTTATCTGTATCCAATCTCACCTTTTGTTTTGATTTGATGGATATTCAAGGCATATCTATATCTCGTCAATACCATTGGATTTTGGAGGGGGTATTAATTCTTCTAGATTCAATGGAATGATAAAGTCAAACGACATATTTGACAAAGTTTTAAATTGTCTATTAACTAACAACAACCCTCCTCTTTCAGTCGGAATTGGGACCATCTGTGGAAAATATACTTTGAGTTAGTCCGTTTATTCTGTAAGAAGAGGAAAATTCTCATAGCATTTAGCATGTTTGTGGACGTTAGGGAATTAATGGTGATAATGACCTAGATCGTGAGATATGGGATTGAAATTATTTGTAATGAAATAGAGCTCTGTTCTTTTTTTCATATGTTCTCCTTGTGAAGGTAGGTTGACATGACCAATACTATTTATGGTGTTGCTAAATAGAAGTCATTCGCTTCATTCTAAGCTATGCAGACCGAACCGAACTCGAACGGTTCCATTTATTAAATACCCGAAAATTTCTGGAACCGAAAAAAATCGAACCGAACTGACCCGCGCCCAGCCTTAATCATTTCTAATTAAAAGTGCAAATTTGATTCAAATTGAGGTCGATTATGTCTTTGCTAATTATTAATCATTTTTTATTTTGCTATGCTATGAGAAATGGTATGACATATTGAAGAAAGATTTGTTTCGGCATGGGACTTCAAGCCTTAGATTGTTTTTCATTTCTGTAATTCTGTTAATTAGTTGAAATATTTTGTCTAGACTATTTGAAGATTTGATAATGTTATCTAGCTACTTAGATTTTGTCTAGCTAGTGCATTTGGAAGTTGATGCTTTTAGGATACTGAAACTTTCAAGTTTATATCATATATGTTCACGATATTGATGCCCTCTTTCGATCAAGATACATATGTCGGAGGTATGTCGAATGACCGTGAATTTTCAAATCGTTGTTTTTAAGCATAACGATATAATTGTCGTTCCTGCGGCATAAAGTATTTAATGTCGTTCTAGTACAAAGATGCACTCATTCGAAAAACGATAGTGAAAATGTTCCTGAGACACAAAATGATATAGAAGTCGTTTCAATACGAAAATTACACCGACTAATATAACGATATTGAAATTGTTCCTAAAACAGAAAACGATTTAGATATCGTTTCGGCACCAAATACACACTACTTCACTGATTTTCATAACGACATTGATATCCTTCATGGGTCACAAAACGATATAGATATCGTTTCAATATGAAAATTGCACTGATTAACATGACGATATTGAAATCGTTCCTGAAATACAAAACGATTTACATATCGTTTCATTATCAAATACACATTGCTTCACTGACCTTTTCTTTGTAGTGTCAACCTCACAAAATAACGTAACGACATTCATATCGTTTCGGTGTAAATTTGACGAGTTCGAAATCGTTACAGTTCAAAAAATAACAACAACGACATTGATATCATTTCTTTTCATTTAACACGACATCCATATCGTTTCAGCTAAAATCATAACTAAAATGACACTTATGTCATTTCCTTTCATATCAAATGACAATAATATCGTCGTAGTGTTAAACCCATGAAATAACGTAACGACATACATATCATTTCAGAACAAATTTGACGAGTTTAAACTCGTTTCCATTGAAATTGTAACTAAAACGACCTACATGTCGTTTATTTGCACTGAAACGATAATAATATCGTTGTAGTGTCAAACACAGGAAATAACATAACGACATCCATATCGTTTAAGTGCAAATGTGAGAAGTTCGAAATCGTTACAGTGCAAAGAATAACAAAAACGACATTGATGTCGCTTCCTTTCATTAAATATGATATTGTACTCGTTTCAGTTAAAATCGTAACTAAAACGACACTGATGTCGTTTCTTTTCATACCAAACGATTCGATCATTCAACATACCTCTAGCATATGTATGATGATCGAAAGAGGGCATCAAGTGGGTTGATAGCACTCGAATGACTCAGAATGAACGAAATGAGATACTTTATTTCTATTGAAACAACTTAAAGGTGGTAGACAACTATGAAATACAAATGTTCCCATTATTTCTGTTGAGTGAGATCGAACTCGCTTGATGACCTATTTTTATCGTTTTACGTACGATGGATGTATATCGTGTGGTCGTAGACGGTTGAATCGTCGTTTCTAATCATAATGATATAGTTGTCGTTTTAAATGTAAAGAAACGATATCAAATTTGTTGTAGTTGTTATTTGAACTGTAACGATGCCGAACTCGTCAAATTTGTACAGAAACGATATGGATGTCGTTATATTATTTCGTGTGTTTGACACTAAAACGATATAATTGTCGTTTTATGTGAAAGAAACAACATATAGGTCGTTTTAGTTACGATTTCAAATGAAATGAGTTCAAACTCAACAAATTTGTTCTAAAACGATATGGATGTCGTTATGTTATTTCGTGGGTTTAACACTACAACGATATCATTGTCGTTTGATATGAAAGGAAACGACATAAATGTCGTTTTAGTTATGATTTTAGCCAAAACGATATCATTGTCGTTTTGAATGAAAGGAAACGATATCAAATTCCTTGTAGTTGTTATTTGAACTGTAACGATCTCGAATTCGTCAAATTTACAATGAAACGATATGGATGTCGTTATGTTATTTCTTGTGTTCGACACTACAACAATATAATTGTCGTTTCATTGCAAAGAAACGACATCTATATCGTTTTAGTTACGATTTCAATGGAAACGAGTTCAAACTCGTCAAATTTGTTCTGAAACGATATGATGTCGTTACGTTATTTTGTGGGTTTAACACTACAACAATATCATTATCGTTTGATATGAAAGGAAACGTCACAACTGTCGTTTTAGTTATGATTTTATCTGAAACGATATGGATGTCGTTTTTAATGAAAGGAAACGATATTTATGTCGTTGTTGTTGTTATTTGAACTGTAACGATCTCAAACTCGTTAAATTTGTACTAAAACAATATGTATGTCGTTACGTTATTTCGTGAGTTTGACACTACAAAGAAAATGTCAGTGAAGCAGTGTGTATTTCATATTGAAACGAAATGTAAATCGTTTTGTGTTTCAAGAACGATTTCAATATCGTCATGTTAATCAGCGCAATTTTCGTATTGAAATGACATCTATATCGTTTTGTGACCCATGAACGATATCAATGTCCTTATAAAAATTAGTGAAGCAGTGTGTATTTGATGCCGAAATGATATGTAAATCGTTTTCTGTTTCAAGAACGATTTCAATATCGTTATGTTGTCAGTGTAAGTTTTATACTAAAACAACTTCTACATCATTTTGTGTCTCAAGAACAATTTAACTATCATTTTTCGAATGAGTGCATTTTTGTATTGGAACGACATTTACATCAATTTGATGATGCAAACATCGTTTGCCTTTAATCTAGAAAAAAAATAAACACACAATCTTGTAATGACTTTAATTCCATTCCAGTAGTACAAAAAGATTTTAATGACACAATGATTACAAAATCTAACAAATCATTTTGTGCTTCGAATAAGTACAAAATCATAAAATTACAAGTTACAACAATATTACAACCTTAAGTTTCAATACCATCTACTTGGCGTGTACGCCTCTAAGTTGTTTACCACCTAAGAGTTATATTTTGAACTAAAACGACATCAAAATCATTTTAAGTTATGTTTTGAACTGGAACGAGTTCAATAACGTCAAATTTGTATTGAAACGAACTCAATGTCGCTTTGTTATTTTGGCATTTTGATCCAGAACGATATCATTATCTTTACATTTAAAAAGAAACGATATAACTGTCGTTGTAAATATTTTTCGGACAGGAGGAATTTCAATGACGATAAATTTGTAATGGAACGACGCCAATGTCGTTATGTTTGGCCCGTGCAAGTGGAACGGGTATATGACCATTATTCTTGCACTTACTACATTTACGAAATGTACAATTATTACCTTCAATAGTTTCAAGAAACCCAGTGCAATTTGTATCATGCAAGAAGATGCTCAACTTTCTGCCTTTAATAATGCTAAAATCAGAATTTATATCATCAACTGCAGCAATGATTTCAGGCTTGGATGAGATTAATGTAAACAAAGCTCCAACATTCACCATCATTGGACCAGCAAGAGCGGTGGCATTTTCAGTCATGTCATAACCTCCATGGGCACCCACAAACAAGAAATGAATATAAAAAGTACTTTCATTATATACATATGGCCTCCATTTCCAAGAACCCAATGATATGAGCAATTGATTCTTCAAATAACCATATTTTCAAGAAATCAAGTACATATTAAAAGATTTATCTAAACAAAGAGGCTAAAAAAAACCTAGAATTTGAATTCAAACAATCTAAAATTTTCAACACATAGGCTGCCTCCAACCAAGAAGAAACCCAAAATTGATTTTCGGATTTCATGAATGAGAGAAGATGATGATAAAGAAGTGAGAAAATTTGAGATATCGACCTCCTACAAGAAGAAATGGAACCCAAAATTGATTTAGGGCTAAATAGAAATATGAAAGAGGAATTAGGGCAATAATGTCTTTTTGTATACAAGGATATTTTAGTCATTTACAAATTGTATTTTTCATTTTTTGGTATCTTGAGGCCTTCTAGCTAAAAAACATTGTTGTTGGACTTTTTAAACTAAATCCATCTTTTTAAGGCGGCTGATAGTTTTGCTCCCTAGTAGTTTTTCAAGCTTGTCTAATGCAATTTCCTTTTTTATAGCTGAAAGTAAATCCAATTCGCGATGGACGCCATTGAAGAAGTGGAGCTACCAACAAGAGGTTTGTTTATTTGTCATTTTCCTTCACTTGTTTTGATTTTCGGTAAAAAGTCTTTGTTTGGTTGTTTCCTCAATAATGGTCATCCAGCACTTCTCAAAGCAAAAGATTTCATCGTTGCAGCTATATTCCTCGATTTGAAAACGTAGTTTGTTAATTGAAATATTTGTTGCTGTTTCTTGTTTCTTTACCAGTGAAAGAATCAAATTCTGATGATACAAGCCAAAGACAGCAACTTCCTGCAAAAAAACGCTGGAGATGGTGGCTTCGCATATTTCTTTACACTGTCTTTCTACTTGCTGGTCAATCTACAGCCACCCTCTTGGGAAGATTATATTATGATAAAGGTGGGAATAGCAAATGGATGGCAACATTAGTTCAATCAGCAGGCTTCCCTATCTTAATACCTCTCTTACTTTTCTTTCCTCGATCCTCGGCCTCAGCCGGAGCCAGCAAGTCGATCACCACCACCACCACCACCTCCCTTTTGTTGTTGTACCTATTTTTTGGGCTACTCTTGGCAGGTGACAACATGATGTACTCATATGGACTTCTGTATCTTCCTGTCTCTACATATTCCCTCGTATGTGCAACTCAACTAGCTTTCAATGCCCTCTTCTCCTTTCTACTGAATTCCCAAAAGTTTACTGCTTTAACATTCAACTCTCTTGTGCTACTCACAATCTCTGCGACCCTTTTAGCAGTTCATCCAGACTCTGCAGATAGCACAACCCATGTCTCCAAATCCAAGTACATAATTGGTTTCCTATGCACGCTCGGTGCATCAGCCACGTATTCTCTCTACCTCTCCCTATTAGAGCTATCTTTCAAGAAAATAATCAAGAGAGAGACATTTTATGCTGTTCTTGATATGCAAATCTACCCGTCATTTGTTGCAACTTGTGCCTCTATTGTGGGACTTTTTGCTAGTGGAGAATGGACAAATTTGAGAGCAGAAATGAACGGGTTTCAACAAGGTAGGGTTTCCTATGTTATGACCCTGGTTTGGACTGCAATAACATGGCAAATATCTTCTGTGGGTTTGTTGGGTTTGATATTTGAGGTATCTTCTTTATTTTCCAATGTTATTAGTACTGTTTCACTGCCCATTGTTCCAATTCTTGCTGTTGTATTTTTCCATGACAAAATGGATGGGGTGAAAGTCATGGCCTTGCTGCTTGCTATTTGGGGCTTTCTTTCTTATGTGTATCAGCACTATCTTGATGAATTTAAAAATCAATCACCCAAACATGTTGCTAATCAAGTGTAAATTGTAATGTTTAGAGTCCATTGATTCTAGGAACACATTTAAAGTTCATTCTATATCAAACTCTTATATTCTAAATTTTTTGCCTGTTGTAATAGTTGAATGGAATTATATGGTCATCGGCCTCTCTGCTCCTCTACTTTACAGATCTTTTGGACATTCCATATAAGGACCTTCCCATGCAACTACAGTCTCTGGATCTCTTATAAGGATCTTTTGTTCTAATCGCTGTTCAAAATTTTAAGGAGACACTGCTGACTGAAATGTTTAAATGTTCTTGAAAAATTTTGTCCAAGTGAAACTCGTGCTCAAATGAGAAATTCAAACCTAGGTTGTATCAAGGTAGTGCTCAAAGTTTTGTCCCTTTAAAGCAACTTCATCTTCTCTCCATCGCTATGATTCACTCCCTTCATCAACAATAAATGTAATAAAATTTTGCATAAATCCATAGAATTTCATCTGCTCAGTCTCAATTAAATCAGTAGAACCCGTGCTTCTTAGTATCAATTTCATAACTTCGAGTTCACAGATAAGATCAAGCGAATAAGGCAATTATCAAGTTTGTATTCACATTATAACTCACCAATGTTCTTGAACTGGAAAGCCATTACATAAAACAACCATAGTGCACTGAAGATAGCAAAGATTTCACGTACTCTCCAGAAATTTGAGTTGAAAAAATTTAGAATAGTAAAAACAAGCAGCAATTAGTCAATCACATAACCAAATAGGTCATCAATATGTCACCTTTCAAAAAATTCCATAACCAACCACCTAAGTAACAAGAAGATGGGAAAGCAGTGATTGCCTCACATTACAATACCATCACTAAAGAAGAGACGCACGATGACCATGTTACAGAACCCTCCACAATCAAAATGTCCAAAGAAATGTGGTGATTTCATCGATCCAATTCCACAAGTTCAAAATTCCACTGCAATTGATTATAAAAATGCATTTGCAATCCATAAAGAAGTGACAAAAATTATCGAAGTATTATGCCTGAAATTGGCTGTTTCATTAACAGATAGATGACCACAAATCGAGCTGATGCAGACACTATCCATATGAAAAATTAAAGCTTCTTGATAGGCTTTATCTAGATGACAGAAATTCATATGCATCGATCATGTTTCATATCAATGATTGGTAATCAAGCCTAATATGGCAAGATGTACACGCTCGCAAAAAATCTTTGTGGTCCATCACCTCAGTGATCAGAAAACTAGAAGGCACTCATTTGCTTCCTCGCATACCAACACTAGAAATAAAAGCCATGATCTTTTGGGTGATAATTTCACCGGATTGAACCCACCCTCCCAGATCAAAATGCAAAACAAAATCAGGTAGTTTTGTCCGACTTATTCCCCAAACTCGAGATTTCCAACCACACTGATTATTAAGACTTGGGGTTCCATTTTAAAAAGTCATCATTATTAAGAGAAGTAGTTATGTTGGTCTATACTTCGGTAATTAGCTGATGTGAAATTTATTCTTAAACATATCCCTGCAAGATGGTAGCTCGTTTGAATAGACCAATTTTAAAATTCATGTGCTTGTTTTTTAGTCTTAATCGGATCGAATTGTTCGTTGGAGTTTATTTGGCTTTAATACTATATTAAAACTTTGGGTTCCATCTTAAAAGATCCATGTTAAAAGAAGTAATCTAAGCCCTTATATGTTGATCTATATTTTGATAATTAGTCAATGTGGGATTTATAACGTTGATAAAAAGGAAATATGCAATCAATAAAGAATGAAAGTGACTAAAATGTATCTGTTAGCGAACGACACCAGAAGTTGGCTAGTGTCAATTGAATAGTTAATCAATCACAAGCCAAGTTAATGGAGTCACTAGTATGTGCTTCTTGAGGTCCTGTCCTGTCCTGTCTAGATTATAGATTGTTTATATTTCATATCAAGGATTGGTAAACTGGCCTAGTATGATCTTTATGGTCATCTCTGCCGAAGGAAAATAATCAAACAGTTTATGTGCCTTAATCCCCAAATCACTTGAGTAGGCTAATCACACAAAATTTTCAGTTACACGCCTGGCCTGCACCAGTAAGTCACTTGTATGTTCTATTCTTAAGTTCAATGCTCTAAGCCTAAGAAATCCCTATCCACCAAAATCTATATATAATCAATCTATAGAGAACACCCTACTACAGAAAATGATGCTTCATTGCTTCGCATTTCCAACAAAGATAAAGATACCAAGATTCAAACTTGTTAACAAATTAAACCAAAAATTATCCCAAACAAACAACAAAGCCAATTCACTTTCTTTCAAATTTATTCGACTCAGAAATAAAAAGGATAATAAATATCACCGAATTGTTTCCATCGAATTCTTGTTACTTAATATTGACGGCGGCTTCTTTGGGAGTCTTGGCAGTGATAGACAGGGCGTGTAATCCAGACTGGAGTTCATCCGACAAGAGCTCATACACCATACGGTGTCGTTTAACGAGTGTCTGGCCCTCGAATTTGCTTGACACAATTTTCACGTTGAAATGGGTCTCCGTTGCGCCGATGTCTTTGACGGCGGCGTGGCCGGCATGCTGGTACGACACATCCTCCACCTCCAACAAGGCGGCTTCCAGCGCCGCCTCCAGCTTCGTCTTGATCCTGCTTGCCCGTGACAGCAAAGCCCGCGACGCCATTTGCACTCACTGTGTGGGATTTCTTCGTATCACTGGCATAAATTCCCTAGCCCTTTTTGGGGATATTTTTCGGTCACGGCAAGTCAAAATTGTCATTTTCCACTTTGATAAAAAGGATTTTTAACATTCACCGCCTAAATATGTTAAAAGACAAAATTACTATTAAAATGTTATGCAATTACAAAAATATGATATTGTTAAAAAAAAAATAATACCTTTTTTTAAATTATAAAGAATTCCAAACATTCTAATTAAAATTTCAAAACTAAATCACTTTCTTTATCTGTTTACTCCAAGACAGATAAAAATTGTTTCGTTTTTCATGTATTTCAAACTTGAAAACAGATAAATTTATCGAACACTCAATAAGGAAATATTATTCACAGTCATCAGTGAAATCGGTAATAATATTTACGTATTTTAATNCTAAATCACTTTCTTTATCTGTTTACTCCAAGACAGATAAAAATTGTTTCGTTTTTCATGTATTTCAAACTTGAAAACAGATAAATTTATCAAACACTCAACAAGGAAATATTATTCACAGCCATCAGTGAAATCGGTAAGTATATTTACGTATTTTTAAATTCGCTTCGGTTAAATTAGTACATTATTTTAATCTCTAAATCTTATTTCGACATAAGTATATGAAAATTTTACAATTTTAAATGGATCTATAATCCTTTTTAACAAAAATGAGAAAAAAATTCATCTGCACATATATTTTCAGACAAATTTACGATCATCTAAAAAATGTCATGCAGATGGATTTAGACGGTCAGGTCGTCTGGATCCAGACGGCCCAAACATCCGGGGTCGTCCAGATGGGTCCATCCGGACGGACTCGGACGGGGTCCGGGCCGTACGGGCCCAGACGATCCGACGACTTTTTCTCCTTAATTTTGTCCGTTCGGACGACCAGTGGTGCATTTTTCCCCTTAATTGTAATTTTTTTTTAACAAATTATGTTTTCTAATGCAGATATGGGATCGGCTACAGTCTCGGTTCTTTACTTTGGTGAATTTAAAGTGAATGAAAATGGTCGATGGGTCTTGAAATGGACAGGTAAAATACATGACACAATTGCAATTGT
>CAIGRT010097701.1:0-14688 GCA_903798405.1 Fraxinus platypoda | reverse complement strand
ATTAAAATATTTTTTTTTTCAAATTTATTTTTAATGACATATTTTCACAATAAAATATTTTATACGTAAATTCAAAATTTTGTATTTTTTAATCGTACATTCTTAAAAAAATCACAATTTCTAAACTTTTTCCCCCCCAAAAATTATTTTAATGGTTGTTAAATAGAATGTCACACAACTCGAGACTCGTTGTAGCTCAACTTCTTTTTTGTGTTTTCGACAAAAGGCACATGGTGTACTTCTACAAATAAATAATAGTTAAATTTTGATTTCAAATAGTTTACATTTTGATAACTTGTTGAATTATAGTATAAAATAGGATTAATGACATAAAATCCCCCTAAAAATATTTTCGTGTGTAATATACCCCCTACTTATTAGAAATCGCAAAAAATCTCATGCGTTGAAACTTCTTCTGTGAAAAACTTCATGCCGTCAAGATCCGTCAGATTTACCATTAAATCTCAGAAAATGGGAAAATGGATAAAAATTAAAAAGGAATCATTTCTTATTTTCCTCTTTAATAAAATCCACCCAAAACCAACCTCAATTTTCACACTCATAATTTTCAATTCCTCACAATCTTCAATTCAAGAAATTAATAGTGGGTGAAAATTGTAGTGAAGAATTGAAAATTAATATTGGGTGAAAATTGAAGTTGGTTTTGGATGGATTTTATTAAAGAGGGAAATAAGAAATGACGCATTTGCCCTTTTTAATTTATCCAGTTTCCCCCTTTTATCGAAATTTAACAGCAAATTTGACGGATCTCGACGGTAAGAGGGTTTTCAAACAATCAAATAGGGGGATTTTTTTTTTTTTTTTGCGATTTTCAATAGGTATGAAGAGTATATCACACATGGAAATGTTTCTAAGGATTTTTTTGCTATTAATCCTATAAAATACAACGTGAAATCATTTTTAAGTCCATACTCAGTAGCGTTTAAAAATTTAATTAGAATTTACTTAAAGTCAACCATTTTAATCATATATTTTATGACTTTTCACCACATAGTTTATCGACTTTTATTAAAATTTATTAAAGATCTAATTTTAATTTAAATCAAGCCAGGGCTAAATAGAAGTTCATGCAATTAGATGTAGCAAAGTCGCAGTTAAGAGGAAGAACAAAATCAGGATCACTAGAATTCCTGCAACGATTTATACCACCCCATAACAAAAATAGGTTAATTGTTTATCATCGACTGAACTTCGGGTTGTGTTCTTGGCTTTTAATCGAATTTTAAACTGTTGTCTCAGTGCCATTCAGATTTTAAAAATGCTTCCATCCATTCCCATTTTGTTCGTCTAAAGATAGGTCTACACCTTATTTTTTTGCTATTAATCCTATAAAATACAACGTGAAATCATTTTTAAGTCCATACTCAGTAGCGTTTAAAAATTTAATTAGAATTTACTTAAAGTCAACCATTTTAATCATATATTTTATGACTTTTCACCACATATTTTATCGACTTTTATTAAAATTTATTAAAGATCTAATTTTAATTTAAATCAAGCCAGGGCTAAATAGAAGTTCATGCAATTAGATATAGCAAAGTCGCAGTTAAGAGGAAGAACAAAATCAGGATCACTAGAATTCCTGCAACGATTTATACCACCCCATAACAAAAATAGGTTAATTGTTTTATCATCGACTGAACTTCGGGTTGTGTTCTTGGCTTTTAATCGAATTTTAAACTGTTGTCTCAGTGCCATTCAGATTTTAAAAATGCTTCCATCCATTCCCATTTTGTTCGTCTAAAGATAGGTCTACACCTAAACTGTAGACAAAATTCACGGGTGACAGATAGGCATTTTCAAACTTCAGCGACCTTAAAATTTTAAAGTGAATAGTGACGAAACAATTAACCCAAAAAAGCAAGTAACAAATGAACTTAAATCACGTCTAAAATATTTACAATAGCAAAAAGTACAATTTATTCAACAATAAAACTTTTTGCCACCAAAATGTAACTGAGAAATCTATCACTAGAACTTGGGCTAGCAGAAGTAGGTTCTCAAAAAAACTAAATAATACAGCTTTTGCAGGATTATGAACACAACAGCCGAACCATGCACTCAAATAACAGAACTGTAGAACTATCTCCCTCCTCTTGTTGCCTAAAAAATCTACTTCTTTGCCTCCTCATACTCTGCCTCCGGTGTCTGGTCGCCACCCTTTGCACCTCCAGATGAAGAATTACCACCTGAACCGCCAGACATGTGCTGTCCAATCTTTGATACTGCTTTGTTTGCTGCATCAAGCTTAGCCTTAATCTCATCAATATTCTCACCATCCATAGCAGTTCTCAAATCTGTGATAGCCGACTCAATTTCTGACACGACTTCACTCGGAACCTTGTCCCTATATTCGTTTAAGCTCTTTTCGATACTGTATATGGTGGTGTCAGCATTATTTTTAAGATCGATTAAAGCCTTTCTTTCTTGATCTTTCTGAGAATGTGCCTCAGCCTCCTTGACCATCTTCTCAATATCGTCTTCTGATAGGCCACCAGATGACCTAATGGTGATCTGCTGCTCTTTACCAGTGGTCTTGTCCTTTGCAGAAACAGTTACAATTCCATTTGCGTCAATGTCAAATGTAACTTCTATCTGGGGCATGCCTCTAGGAGCTGGAGGAATACCCACAAGTTCAAATTCACCAAGGAGCTTGTTGTCAGAAGCCATCTCCCTCTCTCCTTGCAATACTTTAATACCCACCTGAGTTTGGTTGTCAGCAGCTGTTGAGAACACCTGCATAGAAAGACAAGAATACATTAGAGAAGCAATAAAAGAAAAGTTGAACAAAATGCTCGTAAGCAAGCCTACAAATAAGCTGGTTTCATTTATATACAAAAGGGAAAAACTCAGGGCAATCAATACAAGGTAAATAGTATAATGAAATCTTTCATCTCACTCTCTAGGTCCTCACCTGACTCTTCTTTGAAGGAATAGTTGTATTTCTATTAATCAATCTGGTGAAGATACCTCCCAGTGTCTCAATACCAAGTGACAGGGGAGTGACATCTAGGAGAAGCAACTCTTTCACATCACCACGGAGGATACCACCCTGAATTGCAGCTCCCATGGCAACTGCTTCGTCAGGGTTAACCCCTTTGCTCGGGGTCTTGCCGAAAATTTCTGAAACAACTTCCTGAATTTTGGGTACACGAGTCATCCCTCCAACGAGGAGGACCTCATCAACCTCCTTAGTAGAAATTCCAGCATCCTTTAAACAGCTCTTGCAAGGGGGCTTAGTCCTTTCAATCAAATGGTTCACCAAAGCCTCAAACTTTGATCGGGTCAGTATTATATTCAAATGCTTTGCACCAGATGCATCAGCAGTGATAAAAGGTAAGTTGATTTCAGTCTGTGATGTCGATGAAAGTTCTATCTTTGCTTTCTCAGCCGCCTCTCGAAGTCTCTGCAGGGCAAGCCTGTCCTTGGACAAATCTATACCCTCAGTTCTCTTGAACTCACTAACCAAAAATTCTAATAGAGTATTATCAAAGTCCTCCCCTCCCAAAAATGTATCGCCGTTAGTGGCTTTCACCTGCTCAGACAATGATTGGTCAGCCACATGACAAGAAGATTAACACAACATTACAAGCTGAGAACTGCTAAGAAAATACCTCAAAGACGCCATTTGAAATCTCCAGGATGGAAATATCAAAAGTTCCACCTCCAAGATCAAATACAGCAATAAGACCCTCTTTGTTATTCATACCATAGGAAAGTGCGGCTGCAGTAGGCTCGTTTATAATTCTTTGCACATCAAGTCCCGCGATTCTCCCAGCATCCTTTGTGGCTTGCCTTTGAGCATCATTAAAATAAGCTGGTACCGTTATCACAGCCTTGTTGACAGACCTCCCAAGATAAGCCTCTGCAGTTTCCTTCATCTTAGTCAGAATAAAAGCACCAATTTGGCTTGGTGAGTACTGCTGTCCATTGGCTTCAACCCATGCATCTCCATTAGGGGCCCTGACAATTTTATATGGAACCATCTTCATTTCCTTTTGGGTCTGAGGATCATCAAAACGCCTACCAATTAGACGTTTGGTACCAAAGATTGTGTTGGTGGGATTGGTGACAGCCTGCCGTTTAGCTGGGGTACCAACCAGAAGCTCTCGTTTTTGGTTAAAAGCAACAACTGATGGAGTGGTACGAGCACCCTCCGAGTTTTCAATAACTTTAGGAGTCTGCAAAGAAAAGCATTTTTGTCATGAACACGTTAGCATTATCGCGTTTGAGGTGAAGGTGATTCAATGATGGACAGAGAGTACTTTACCTTGCCCTCCATGACAGCAACACAGGAGTTTGTGGTGCCCAGGTCAATTCCGATAACATCATTCCCAGCTGGTTGTGTGCTGCATTGAGGTGGGAACCAGTGTTGAATTTCTGAGACGAAGGTCCACAAACAGCAGAGAAAGTAAACGAGGAAATATACCTGAATGGCCTTACAAAACCTGCCCACTTGTTACCCAAAGCCCATGCTGGCTTCGTATTTCCATTCAACTAAACAAAAAACAGCCCATATAATAAGCACAAAAACAGCAATATAAACATACTCTAGCTAAATTGTGCAAAAGGCAAGAGTCCGTATGTATGACTAAATGAGCTCCTACAGATTTACAGTAAATAAACTAAGGATGGATCATCGATGTCAAATGCACATAAATATATAGCAACAAACTGAAATTCGTAATCTAACCAACCCTTAAAGAAGGATAGAAAGGAAAGATAATTAGATCACAACAGGAGGAAAAACTAGTAAAGTGGAGAGATAATTAAATCATTGCCTACTGAACTTTACGCTAGGTGACCACTTGCTCACTGAACTAATAAAGGTTACCCACTGCTCACTCATTTATTCAAACGTTTATCCACTCATTACTCCGTTTAAATTCTTTCCCAAAAATTGACACAGAACTCCAACGGAAAGCTGAAGTGGCACATTTACACCGCTAATTTGTCCACTTGGATTAAAAATAAAATAAAATAACCCCTAATTACAAACACAAAATACCCCTAATCAAAACCCCCAATTGTGTGAAGATAAACCCTAACTTATACCCAAATCATCCTCCCATTTTCAATTTTATTGCTTGTTTTTGTCAATATATGGAGTTGTTTTACAGGGTAGGTTTTGTTATAGAAATGAAATGTATTATATGATGATAGCCAAGGGCGGATCCAGCACCCGGCGAGCCGGCTCGGCCGCCTGTGCTGGATCCGTCGGGGGAAAAAATTAATGAAGATTTATGTTAAATATAATATATATATGTTTTGTATAAACATTTAGCAAAATCGTGTGCAGATCGGGTGGTCGCGCGTTGGCTCTTGCGTCCAAGATGCTCAAGTTCAATTCTCTTTCATGACACTCCTCCTTTTAATTTTTAAACACAGTAAATAATAATTAACTTTTGATATATAATTATACTGACTTCAACAATATGGAGGGTATCTCATATGGTAGTGGGGTTACTTTATATCCAAAACAGTGGCGGATCCATGAAATTGAGTGAGCTAGGGCAGTCGTTCATCGTTGACATCGTAATAGTAAAATTGTTTATTAATATTTAATTAAATAATATTTAAAAAATTTAATCTATATATAAATATACTAAAACGTAAAAGTCACATACATTTGAAAATGTCATCCAATACAACCTAAAATAATAAGGAAAAAAAAATTAATTCATCAATCATTTATATATGATCAAGTTTCAATTTTTTTACGAACTTAAATGAGATAAGATAAAGTTTATACTTAAAGCATGATTGAATGGTAAATTCAAGCTCTAAATTTAGGCGAATGTTATGCAATATTTTGAAAATAATGATTTTTAGAACTAAAACTATTTTTTACCCCAAAAGGAAAGTGTTTTTCGAACTCTTAAAAATATAAAGAACAGTTCTTAGATTGTCTAAATTTAAATTTTATAAAACAAATTGATTAAACTTAAAAATAAAAGTATCTATATTATGAAGCAATAATTTGATTCAAAAAAATTATTAAAGAAATTATTTTAAAAATAAAAACTAATAAAATATAATTGTTTATTTAATATTTATTGTATGAAAAAAATTAAACAAAAAGGTGGATTGGCATTGAATTGAACCTCATACCTTTTGGATACAAAGTAACCCAACTGCTCTATGAGCTACCCTCCATATTGTTGAAGTTAGTACAATTATATATTAAAAGTTAATTATTATTTATTGTGTTTAAAAATTAAAAGGAAGAGTGTCATGAAAGGGAATCGAACTTGAGCATCTTGGACGCAAGAACCAACGCGCGACCACTCAATGTGCACACGATTCTGCTAAATGTTTCTACAAAACATATATATTATATTTAACATAAATTTTCATTAATTTTTTCCCCCGACGGATCCAGCTCGAGCGGCCACGCCGGCTCGCCGGGTGCTGGATCCACCCCTAGTAACATTTTTTTTCAAAAGAGAATAAGTTGAGACAATAGGTTACATAAAACATAACATAAATAAAAAATATATTTAGATAAGTTTTTTCCTTTAGTTTTAAATAAAAAAAATGTTGTTTGACTTGATTACAATTTTTGATGAGAATAATTTTTTTTTAATTTAATAAGCCTTTGTTTGAGCGAAAAATAGATTTTGTAATGGTGAATTTTTTTAGAAAATGTGTAATTTAAAAGTAGGAAAAAAATTTAGATTTACGTGTATAATTATTTTATCGGAGGAATGTAAATTTAAAAATAAATTTAGCCCCAGTTTAGTAGGGATTAAAAAATAGATTTTTAGTATATTTTGATAAAAATTAATGAAATGTGTGATTGAAAAGTTGTAGATCCCATAAAATATGTAATTAAAATTATGTTGACTTTGAATTGAATTGAAATCTTGATTTTAATTCGTATCAAGGGACTTAAAATAATGAATTTTAAAATAATGGAGTTCAAACATAGGTTTGAACTTTGGCCAAAAAAATTAATTAAAAACTCATTTATCAATATACTTTACGAGCTAACAAGCCCCCAAAAGCCACATTTGCTTCATTGCTTCCCAAAAATTCCTGGCCTCCAAGTAAAGATGAAAGCATCAGTAAAGCTCCAAGATCTCAACCAAAGCCACCAAAGGGCTCAACCTCACGCGCCGCTTCTCCTCCGTGCCAAAATCCCCATATCAATATTCGATCTCCCTTTTCTCTCTCACTTCTCCACCACCACCACCACCACCACCCACCCTTCCGACCTCTCCCTTGCTCTCTCCACCAATTTCCCCTCTGGACCATCCCTTAAACTCTCATACTCCACCACCTCCGCCGCCGCCTCCACCACCCCACCTCTCACTCTTACTCTTAAATCAGGTACTGGCCTCTTTGGTTCCCCCAACAAGTCCCCCCTAGTTATAAATGCCAACTTCTCGTTTAACCCTTCCAATCCTAACCACCCAAACCCTACTTTCTCTATTATGTTTAAACCACAAATAGGCTCTTTTTCTCTCCGAAAAACCACCTTTTCGCACAAGAAATCTGATATTAGCAACCAACCGGATAATGGGGATGCCAGTTTTGGGACAAACTCATTTGGGTTTGTGCCACTGGAGAGGCCTGGTAATCTTAAAGAGTTTGAAGTGGAAAGGATTGATAAAGATTCAATTTTTAAGGGCATTTCAGTGATGGCGAGGACACAGATGGTTGTTGCTAAGAGAGTGGCTTTGAATTGTAGGTGGAATGTGAATTTTCCAGAGGATTTCGAGAAGAAAATGCCCTTCTTGAAAATTAATAAGATTGGTATTGAGAGGGTCGATGAGGCTATGAAGGAAGAAAAGAAAAAGAACGAGGGTAATGCGGGTGATTTGGAGGTGTTAAAGGGCATGTGTTTTTGGATGAAAAGAGAGTTGGATGTCTTACAAAGAGAAAATAGGGAGTTGAAGGGTGAGTTGGAGGAAATGAAAGTGGGACATTTAGTAAGGAATAGTAGTGCTGCTAGAAAGAATGGGATGCCAGTAGTCGAGAGTCCTTCGGGTGAGTTTAAGGAGTGGAGGAACAAGAAGAGCTGTGAAGGGGAAGAAAATGGGAATGGGAAGAAAGAGGCAAAGAAGAATGGTGCTCGACCCGGTGATTTGGAGAATGAGTTGCAGAGAGCCATTAAGGCTGCTACTGCTTCATGAATCATGATGCTTTGACTTCATATGTAATGTTGATTTACTTCATAATCACTTTAGAAATTGTATAAATATCTGAGTATGTATAGTATCACTGTATCAATTTGCATTATGTATTACCACAATGCATTTAAGAAGACATGGTCGTGAAATTTCTCTAACGTAATCGTAATGTAATCAATTGGCATTATGTATTACCACAATTCCTTTAAGTAGACATGGTCGTGAAATTTCTCTAACGTAATCCTAATGTATTAAAATTTCCCTAAGCAATTTCATTTCCCCACTTTATATCACCGAATTATATCTAGAAATGTTGATAGATTTCCAATAATTTGTTTTTTGAATGGGAATAGATTTCCAGTATTGCTATTGTACTTAATAGTAGAAGCTATGTTGTTTATTAGATTTTCACCTAATATCATACTAGGTGATGTAATAATTTCAAAGCACCCTTCTTTGGTTTTAATATCTACTTGATGCTCTAATTGCAAATGTTCATGCTGTGTAAAACGGTAATAGTTCACTATGAAGTTAAAAAGGCATTGTTGATTATATTTGTGTAAAGAATGTTTTTCGTGTATTTTTTGTAACAAAAGAGTTGAGTGAATATTTAGACGAGATTGTTAGATGGTTTGTACAAGATAATGCATTTAGTTATTAGGTTATGAACATGAAATTTAACCATCATATAACCATATTATGAGAAAAAGGAAAAGACGTGATACAGGATAAGAGGTAAATTATGATCTCCTGATTCAAATGAATTTTTGGAGATATGCTTCTTACAAAATAAAAAGGATTTCTTTGATTGATAGTTGCTGAGGTACCTGTTAGGTCACAAACTATATTCTTACAGCCATAAAGGCAAGGCTTTGTAACCGTGATTCGAGTTTTCTCGTGAAGTTACAAGGTATAAGAACTAGAGCATCATCTGTAACTAGCTATACCTTGTGTTATTGCTTTTCATTAGGGATTGGCTATCTTCTTCATTTGCAGCATGTTTTCTCTCTGTTAGATTTTTTGAGTTAGAACTTTCATGCATGACTAGTCGTATTACTTCTTTATAGTGTTTATGGATCATCTCTTTTTGGTATTGCAACATGAGTTAGCCGACTATATTTTGGCAACCGATCCCAAGCCTAGTAAAAGTGGAGGGTTGCGGTAGGTTGGTTGGTAATTTAAAACTTTGTCAAATCTTATGATATTGCTACACGAACTAAGAAAATCTGTGTGTGGCCCTTTTCTAATGGAGTAAATTTGTTGGCAATATGTCTTATATAGAACTTTAAACTATTTTGATGATTAATTTCTTCTAATACGAAATATTTTTAGCAACCTGGTAAATGTATTTACTGCAATGATATTTGGATGGATGTAAATCTTATGGACTGGTTTTTTTGATAGGGATATCAAATGATTTTGGATTTTGGTTGGGGAAGTGTAATTTGGTCATGGAAGACGCTAACACATTTTTTGACACATCGGGATATTATATTTTGGCATCTTCTCTAGAAGAGATGATATGTCGAGATATCAAAAATATATTAACGAGACAAGAAGTTCTAGACAGCAGCTTTCTGTTCGTTATGCACACTAGCAGAGCTGCTAAATAATGTTTGATTTTTGAGGTAGTGGAGGAGATAAAGTCACTGTGCAATGAATTCCTACTCTCGTTATTACTAATTTGTGGAAACTAAATAAGGATGAAAATGGAGTCATGCAATATCTGTAATTTTGGTAGGAGTAATGCTATTCATAATTTGCGACAGTAGTAAACGTCATATGTAGCAGCTTATTAGTTGGATTTATCTCGTTATTTGAGGTAACAAAATTATAGAAAATTATTGTTTCAAATAACAAATTGTGACATGATAGCATTACTCCAACATTGTTGATTTTGTTGGGAAAATAGAAGCAAAGGTTCCCGAACTTTGGCGTGCATTGCATCTTGGTCCCCAATCTATAAAATGTAGTTTTTACATTCTTTATCTTTCATTTTAGTTTCACCTATATACCTATTGGAAAATTTTACCATTCTCTTTAGTTAACTAGCTAAAATTTTATTGAAAAAATGGCAGGGGATTTCATTTAAAAGGTTCAGTCAAACCAAATATTTGTTTAAAAAGTCCAACATCCATGTTTTTTAGTTAGAATGCCTAAATATATAAAAAAATGGAAAATACAACTTGTAAATGACTAAAATGTCATTGTATACAAAAATATATTATTGCCCCTAATTCCATTTCAATTTCCATTTAACCCTAATTGAATTCCACCTTCAATTTCTTCTACAAAAATCGGATCTATAGGTATGCAATCCCTTTTCATTTTTTTATCATCATTTTTTTTCTGGATAATGAAATCATAAGCTCTACATTCTCATTCATATAAACACTCATTTGGTTGAGTGAGTAATAAAATCTTGCAACATTCTTGTTGGACATTTGGAGAAAAATAGGGGATATTGTAAATTTTCAATATTTGAGTTCTTTTTTTTCTCCATTTTTTTGAATCATTTCTTCATATTGTATATATGTTTATGGTATTCTGGGTTATTTCCCAACTTTTTTCTCACTACCCCTTATTTGTATTAACTGGAGTGAAATGTAAGTTGGTAAATGCATGTTTGACTATTCTTTTCATTGTTTTACTGTAAAACATACATTTGATTTTCTTTTATACATAATGACTTAAATATTGTTTTCTACAATCCATAACGATATACATATCGTTATCAGTACTGTACGATATTTGAAATTTGATGAAATTTTTATGTTGAATTATAGTTATGGACACCACTGATATGATATGGATATCGGTTTGTTATCCAATTGGATATGAGTAGTTAGTTGAAGGTGCATGGAAATAAAAATATGTAGGAAATGGCAAAGAAAAAAAAAACACGTATTCTTGTTGCGAAAACAATTTCTTATGTGGAATTGTATGATAAAGTCAAAGAGGTGATGAATGTCGATACAAGGCTGTACAAAATAGAGATTTCAGCTCTTATCCCTATAAAGTCTAAAGTTCGAGCTGCTCCGACCATCATTGATTGTGACAACAATGTGAAGCGGTTTGTATGTGTCTGTAGAGAAACTTTTCTTTGTGCAATCCTTTCGAATGAAGTTGTTGAAAATCAAGAAGAGTTTGGTGATGAAGGACATTTATTACTAATAGAGGGTGGAGAACAAATTGCAAATATGAACAGCAAAGAAGAACATGTTCGATGGACAATGATGGTAACCATGACAATAGAGATGAAATATTTGTAGATTGTAATGGTTTTGACGTAAATGAAGAGAGTCCTCGAAGAGTAAATGGCGAAGATAATTCTCCTGTACCAGACGACAATGATGTGGAGTTACACATGGATGAACCATGTAGTCAGATTGTATCTGCAAGTGTAAGTTCACTCCGTTGTGGAACATCAGTAAGAATTCCGAAAAATGAAGATGTGCAAGTCATCTAGTTGTTTCTATCAAAATATGATCTAATATCCAAATTGCAAGTGTTGGCTGTAAAGTGTCACTTTGAATACAAAGTTAAGAAGTCAAATAAGAGCACTTATATAATTATTTGTATTGATAAAAATTGCAAGTGGTGCTTGCGAGCAACTAAGATCGTAGAAAGTCCTATTTTCGAAAGTTCGAAAGTCCTATTAAGATCTTGATATTGTAAAAACAATTACTATTGATTATGGTAAATTTCTCCTCCTCTAATTGTGATTTTTTCCCATCTTGGGTTTTCCACATAAATCTTGGTATTCTTGTTTTATTCTTGTTTATTTCATTATCGTCATTATCTTGCGATCAATTTACAACAAATAAGTAAAATAAGCATACCAAGCAATTAAAATCATAAATATTATAGTTAATATTTTTTGAGTTTCCAATTACACACTTCTTACTCAATACAATGGGGATTAAACCGCTAATAGTAAAGAAAATGATAAATATATAAACATACCAAAAAAATTTGGAAAAAAATAAGTTATATTTAAAAATCAATTATACATAGACAAAAATTACTTGCTAAACTTGGTTAAAATTAATTTCTATTATGTCCACTTTCTAATATCAATAGAAAATGATACAAAAAATCTATGTTATAATAGTTTTATGTGTAACATAATATAAATTAATTTTAACTGAGTTTAGTAAGAGATTTTTGTCCATAGTAAGTGATTTATTCCGGTAGTCGATAGGTATCTCATTATAATCAGAATCTGAGCATCCAATGGCTTTTTGTAGCATCTATCACTGGTCTATATATGCGAAGCAATAGGAAATTATCTTTATTGCATGCCCAACAAGAAATAGATGCACGTCTGTCACTTCTTATTGATTGGATTCAAGACCTAATGAGGATGTATTTCTTCCCTGTTGAAACTGTTAGCCACCATCATAATAAATTTTTTCTTTAAGCGCCTTGTATCTTTTTGCATTCAGTGGTCGCATCTTCTGGATCTTAGGGAAAATTCCTTTATGACATGATTGTTGAAGCTGGAAAATATTGCTGAGTTGGAAAATTGCCATAGTCAGCAGGAAGCAAGCCAGCGGGGTTCAGTGACAAGGAAACAACAAAAGAAGAGACTAGGAGAGAAAAATAGTTAGCATTCTGTTATTGTACAGCTTGGATTTTCTGTTTGCAGCTGCATTCTTTGTACAGATTACTTAGATGTAGATTCTTTTACAACTTTATATATAGATGACTATTGTATATTGAACAAATAGATTGAACGAATAGAATTCTTCCATTCTCACAATTTCTCTGTATCAAAATTTTATTCTTCAAAATCTGAAATGGTATCGGTTGTAAAACAAACAAGATACCAGAATAGCTCTGATATCAATTGTTGTGAAACTGAGAAGGATATTCAAATTGAGAGTGTTGGGATTGAGAGTAATTGTGGTAAAAAAAAAGATACCAGAATAGCTCTGATACCAATTGTTGTGAAACAAACCACCGGATTGAGATGTTGAAGTTATATGGAAAATAATAATGAAGTATATGATCAAACAAAAGAATAATAAAGACAAGAATATGGCAGAAGAATTAAGAGATTTTATTGATTCAAAAATAATGGAGAAGAGAGAAAAATTACAATAGATCATATAATTCTAATAATCTATTTTATCACACCATTAAAATTGTATAGAAGAGCCTAATATTTATAGGGAACATGTAGGGGATGTCCAAATCCTCCTAGTAGAGTTATTGATGAAGTAGGATACCAAAAAATCAAGTTCAAAACAAATTACAACTCCTAATGGGCTTCCAAATTAGAACTTCAACTTGACATATGACTCCAATAGCATTCCAAACTGAATTCTTCTTGATGTGTACTTCAATTAGAATTCTTCAATTATTTTAACAAAAAATTCGGATCACATCCAAATTCTAACAGTATCAGATCAGGAAATGGAAGAATCCAATATTGGGAATACAAATCCCCCTCCACACACCAACTCCAATCCAAATCACAGCCAAAATCAAAATCAGCCTGGTGAAAACAACTTAGGAGTTCTTCCTCGTGACCCAACTCAACCCAGTAGCCTTCTGCAGCAATGATGGAAGCGTTGTCATGCTTGTTACCTACGTTTCAAAGTCAACAACTACTACTCTTGGGCTCGTTCAATGAGAAGGGCCTTAAGGATCAAGAATAAACTCGGTTTCATAGATGACACTCTTTGTTAGCCAAAAGATCCGAATAATCCATTAATGGAGCATTGGCTAAGGTGTAATGATATTGTTATAACATGGATGCAGAACGCTACGACAGTACATATCCTGAAACAACACATCTTCTTTGGCTTGACCTTAAGCAGTGCTTCTCCCAACAAAATGTCCCACGCATTTTTGAAGTCAAGAAGAATATCAGTCTTGATGTAAAATCAAGACTCTGTGTTTACTTCTCTAAACTCAAAACCCTTTTGGATGAATTGCTAAACTATGAGAGTATTCGTAATTGTACACGTGAAGGCTTATAGATTGTAGTTCAATAACCAGCAAAGAGATTGGGTTATGAGATTTTTAATGGGATTAAATAAGTCTTACAAGGAAATCAAGGCCCAGATTTTATTGATTAAACCAATTCCTATCCTGAATGAAGTCTATTCCTTGATTCAACAGGAAGAGAAGAGGCGAGAAATATTCAACCCGAGTACTATAGTTTTTGACTCCATGGCTCTTCTGAGAAAAGGGAACTCTAGAGAAGGAAGCAAGCCAAGCTTTTCTTCACAGAAAAAGGATCGATATTACTGCACTTATTGTAAAATTCTAGGCCATTCTCTTAAACGTTGTTTTAAGACAAACCTAAACAGACTAGTCTGGTCTTATTGATAAATGTCAAGACATGTAGCAGACAAATGCTTTAAACTCTATGGATTTCCCATAAGGGCACAAGTTTAATGATAAGGGAAAATTTGCTGCTAACATGGTTTCTACAAGTATGATTCCTACTTAGGAGGTGGTGAAGGACAAAGGCCAAGTATCTTTAAGTCACAAGTTGTAATACTCCGAAATTTTGTGC
>CAIGRT010097697.1:0-12046 GCA_903798405.1 Fraxinus platypoda | reverse complement strand
TCAAGCAACTTTCTTTGGCAACGAATAATTTCAGGGGAAGCATTCCAATGGAGATCGGGAACTTACCACAGCTTCAAATTCTCAGCCTAAAAAATAATAATTTGACGGGTATGTTTCAAACTTTTCTTCACATAAACTTAGTTCCCTCACTCCCCTGCAATATTAAGGAATTAGCAATGGATTATTCAACTGCAAAAGGGTTTAAAAATTCATTTCATTCGAGAATCGCCATTGAATCTTTTGTATTCCGTACTATAAAAAAAACAGTATAAGGGACCGAAAATCCATTGCGAGTTTGGAAACCGAAACTCTTCGAAAACTCAAATAAAAGTGTCCCTACATTTTTTATTTACTTATTTTTATTGAAATTTGAAAATTTCAAAGAAACTTTAGGGAAACTGGGGATCTAAATATTAGGGAACTTTAATTAAAAAAATACAACTCTTTGAAAAGTCAGTTGTACTATATAGTACATCAACATTTATAGATGAGTGGATATATACATAACGTGGTGAGATATGATTGCATCAGAATTTAATCAAATAAAAAATAAATAAATTTTACACTCTCTTCTTGACACCTTATTCACTTCATCTATTTGTAAAAAAATTTGTAACTTCTTGTTTACAAGTAGCATTATTTTTAAAAAAGTTTAACTTAATGTTGATTTTATATTGGGTTAATTTTATAATTGAGATCGATAAGAAGAGTTCGATTCGATTTTTACAACGCTTTTCATTGCATTGAAATGGTCTCTTTGAAATGCATCTATGAAATTTCTAACAATTTATTTTAGTAATGTAATATTTTTAATTCCCTATAATTATAAAAAAAAAATGTTTTGTGATATGAAGCATTTGGACATTACTTTTAAGATTTTTACATTTTTTTATTGTGCAGGAAGTATTCCTGACTCAATTGGAAACTTATCTACACTTCGTTTTTTAGATATGCGTTACAATGGCTTCACAGGTGCATTAGCTATCTCTTATTTCCCCCATTAACTAATTTCTATGTCATTTTAATTTCTTAAAAATCCTCGCAGGTACTATTCCAATTTCAATAGGCAATTTGTCAAATTTGGAGGGTTTTGGAGTTGCGAGTAACAACATTCAGGGGCACATTCCATCAGAATTGGGACGTCTATCCAATTTAAAATGGTTAGATTTTTGCTTTAACAAGCTCGAAGGTGAAATACCTGAATCTATCTTCAACCTCACCAAGTTACAGAGTTTTAGTCTAGTATACAATTCTATAACTGGCAATCTTCCGTCAATAGTTGATGGACTCCTTAATCTTACGTCTATTTCTCTGGCTGGTAACAAATTAAGTGGTGAAATTCCTAGCTCTATTTCAAATATTTCGAAGCTTACTATGTTGGAGCTTAGTAACAACTCATTTAGTGGACCTGTACCCATGAATCTTGGGAATTTACAATACCTCCAAAGTCTAGGGTTAGCTGGTAATCAGTTGACAAATGATCCTTCAATGTCGGAATTGGGTTTTCTTATTTCATTGAGAAACTGTAGGTACTTGACTCGCATTGTAATTGGATTCAATTCTTTTGATACAATGCTACCAAAATCTTTTAGCTTAGGCAATTTGTCAGCATCTCTTGAAGAATTTATCGCTGACTCTTGCGGTATCAGAGGCACGATTCCCAATGAAATTGGTAATTTGAGCAACTTGATCTTCCTGGAAATGGGAAGGAATAAGTTGAGAGGGAGAATTCCAGAGACACTAGGAGAACTAAAGAAGATGCAATCACTCGTAATTGATAACAATAAACTGGAGGGGCCGATACCTGTCAGCTTTTGCAATTTTGAAAATTTGTACAGCATAAAATTAGAGGAAAATGAGCTCTCTCAAGAGATACCGGGGTGTTTAGGGAGCCTTACATCCTTACGAATGGTGAACTTATCTTTCAATAGGTTCACTTCCACTATCCCATCAGCGTTTTGGACTAACAAGGACCTTGCTATTGTGGACTTGTCTTACAATTTACTCAGTGGTTCTTTGCCATTAGAAATTGGCAGTGTGACGAGAATGAGAGGATTATCTCTATTGGGAAATCGATTCTCAGGCGATATTCCCAGCTCTATATGGGGGAGACTTCAAAGTTTGGAATTTCTAATACTGGCAGAAAATAAGTTACATGGTCATATACCTGAGACATTTGCTAATTTGACTGCATTGCAATATTTAAATCTATCCCAAAACAATCTCTCTGGTGTAATTCCCAAGTCACTCGAATCACTTCGGAATCTCGTGTATTTTAATGTTTCATTCAATGATCTCAGTGGTGAAATTCCGAATGGAGGATTTTTCAAGAACTTGACAGCAGATTCTTTCAAGGGAAATAGAGAATTATGTGGAGACTCTCAATTCGAGGTCATTCCCTGCAAAGGTAATAAATCCAGCTGGACAAGATTTTTGAAATATATTGTACCACCAGTTGCCTTTGTAGTAGGTCTAGCCATTATTCTAATGGTATGTTTAGTTAGACGTGGTAAAAGCAGTACGCCTCTTCCACCTCAGTCTAGTTTCCCTTTTGCCTTTGGCGACAACAGGATTTCATATCATGAAATTGTTAAGGCAACCAATGACTTTGGCAAAGACAATCTGATCGATAGAGGCAGTATCGGTTCAGTATACAAGGGGATATTTTCCAATGGGATAGTCGCTGCTATTAAAGTTTTTGATTTGGATATGGAAGATGCAAACAAGAGTTTTGATGTTGAGTGTCATATAATGTCCAACATTCGTCACAGAAACCTGGTCAAGGTAATTAACAGTTGCTGTAACCTTGATATCAAGGCCTTGGTGCTAGAATACATGCCTAATGGAAACCTGAACAATTGGTTGTACTCTTGTGACTCTTGCCTAAATATTGCTCAGAGAATGAAAATAATGATGAATGTGGCATATGCACTTGAATACCTACATCATGGGTATCCTTCCCCTATTGTCCACTGCGATTTGAAGCCCAGCAACATACTTCTAGATGAGGATATGGTTGCACGAGTAGGAGATTTCGGCATTGCCAAACTATTTACAAAAGATCAGAGAATTTCGCTGACAAAGACTTTGGGAACAACTGGATACATGGCACCAGGTAAAATTTCTTTCGACTATTGTTAACTTTTACTCGTACAAGTATACTTAAATGTCATGATACAAGTGCATTAATGCATAAGCATCCATCTTGCCTCATATAGTCATATATTTGTGGCCTTTGTTCTACACATGATATGCAATTTCACAATGTAATTGAGGCAGATATTTGAAGCTTTACTTTTTCAATCTTGTTCCTACTTTCAGAAAATAAAAAATAAACAAACAAATAATAGAACTAAGTTTTATTGTTGTATTTTTTCAAATGCTGAATCAAATTATATTTAACAACTTAAAGAGAATTGAAGTTGTAAATTCTAACTTGTGAGGATTGCTCATTTAAGTACTTCCTTACGTATGACTAAGTATATATAACCATGTTCTACTTCTATCACGTGTCTTCTTTTGTTAGTTTAATCACGAGTGCCATTTTTGTAGAGTATGGTTCCACAGGATTAATATCAACTAAGGCGGATGTTTATAGTTATGGGATTCTGTTGATGGAAGTACTCACAAGAAAGAAACCCACAGACGATATATTTGTAGGAGAGTTAACAATGAGGAGATGGGTGTTCGAATCATTTCCAGATGCTATAATGCAGATAGTGGATGTGGATGTGGATGTACTGAAAGGAGAAGAAAACGTCAATGCTAGAGAGAGTTGCTTGAAATTACTCATGGGACTAGCTCTGGAATGCACGGTTGATTTGCCAGAGGAGAGGCTTGATATGGAAGTGGTAGTAGTAAGACTCAAGAAAATAAAAAATGAATTCCTCTCTTAGCATAACAGAGGTAAATTAAGGCCAAAGTATGTTTCTTAATAGACAGCAATCGTATGTATTTCAAAAGCTTATGTCATTGTAAACTGTAATTGCGCAATTGTAGTAACTAATGTGGAAGTATTAGACTATGTTTGTGATTATTTTGTAGTGTTAAAATTGTAAAAGATTTGAAGTGAAAGATTTGAATCGCCATGTTATCTAGTATCCTCCTCTTCTTCCTCCTATATAATCTCAGAAAATTTAACTACTTCCTCAAATAAATTTCTTGAAAATGTAGTAAATGAAATCTATAGACGTGATCAGTCATATATAGTAAAGATTGTTTCATCGAGACATCCAAATTGAACTTTATCTGTTTTTTGGGAAGTGTAAGTAGTTACAAAGTAAATATAGAATGTAGAAATTATTGCTGGCTGACTAATTTTCGGCCAAGATAATAATTAAGAGAAGAAAGGTTGAGATGAGCTAAAAATTGGGATACATAGAGATTTATTCCAATTTACCTTAGAAAAAGATTTATAATGGTTAATTCAATTCGGATTTTGAAAGACTATTTATATATTTTTTTAAGTGAATGACTTTTGTAGAATTTAATGATCTTTTATTGACTTCTAAATACTTTTATAGTATCAATTAAAGTTTTCGTAGACTTCTATTGATTTTAATCAACTTTTAAATTCATTTGAATGAAATATAGAGAAAATAAAAGAAAATAAAGATGATCAATAGACTTGTACAAATTTTATTGAGAGTAAAAGTTTTATATTTAGATAAGAAATAGGATGGAGAGATACAATATCATATAATTAGGGCAGCAAAATAGTAATAATAATTAGTGCAGCATGAATATTATAGTCACTCAAAATTATAATTTTTAATTTACAACACTCTTTGGTGAATAACTAATTACTTAATATGCGCCTCATTAAAAATCTCGTTTGATAAAACTCATTGAGAGCACAAAGAATCGTATCAGAATGTTTTATTTCATGGTTCTTATTACAATACCTATTATTACTAGTGTTTGCAGGGACGGATGTAGGGGGATTGGGCTGGGCCATAGCTCGCTCTAGTCCCCAGCCCAATTCATTATTTTGGAGTAAAAAAGGGAACAATACATAACCCAGACCTTTAGTATGCACCATTTCAAATTTAAGAAATATAGTTTGTATATTTAGAAATCATGTTATAAATGGATGTGTTATATATTATATAAATATGATATATATAAATCTAGTATGATTAAATAGAGTTACTGAAATCCAGCATTCAGTTACCATTTCAACAGAATTCTCCAAAACACCTCTTCATCATCTCTGAACGAAAAGCCACAAATATCTATACAGTGCAATACTTCACGATTACCACCTATAGAAACTGCAATTGAAAATTATTTGTATACGGAGGTCGCAACTAATTGGAATCCAGCGGACACAATCAATCATTAGTAAGCTTAACTTTTGTACAATCGGCATTATCATCGGTATGTGATTTTACGTGTTTCTGTTAATGTTCACTTTCATTATTTTGGATCGCAACCAACGATTATTTTCATTATTTGTTCGTAGTAATGTTATATTGGTCAAAATCACAAATTACAGATTTATCTTTGATTGTGGCAAATCAATTTCAAACAAATTGTGTATCGCAAATGTGTGTGGGTATGTGACCAGAATTTCTGTCCGTGACGTTAAATTTATGATAATTACCCTTGCCAAGTTATGAAATGCATACCAGAATGTCTTTATAACCAAAATTTATCTCTGTAACCATTATTTGTGTCGTGATCATAATTTGTCTATGTGCTAATTACTCTCCATTATCTCAAATGTAATCATAAGTTGTGACCTGCATCTAAATAAATTGTGACTGGTAATAGTATTTGTGATTGATATTTTTATTGTGCACTATCATCAGAATGTCTCTATGACCAAAATTTATCTCTACAACCATAATTTGTGTCTGTGATCATAATTTGTCTCTGTGCTAATTACTCTCCATTATCTCTAATGTAATCATAAGTTATGACCTGCATATGAATGAATTGTGGCTTGTAATGGTATTTGTGACTAACATTTTTATTGTGAACTATCACTAGAATGTTTCTGTGACCGAAATTTGTCTCTATGACCATGATTTGTGTGTGTGATCATAATTTGTCTCTGTGCCAATTACTCTCCATTATCTCAAATGTAATCATTAGCTGTGACCTGCATCTGAATGAATTATGACTGTAATGGTATTTGTGATTGATATTTTTCTTGAGCAGTATTGCAAAAATGGGATATGTTCACGTTTGCTTGTTGTGTGGAGCACATTCATCATTGGTGTTGCTTGATCATAATTGCAATTATATGAAGCTTGTGGACATGGTAATGACAGTTCGATTTGGTCGCACCAATCATATTGGTCACAATCCATACTGGTTACACTGATCATATTGGTCCAACAATCATATTAATAGTCACAGACGATAATGAACTCGATATTATACAAACGGTAATAGATATGTATAACATTTAGCAATATAAACTGTATGTCACAAAATGGAAATATTTCCTACCAAATTAACACTATGCTATTCATACTCATCCAATAAATTTGAAAAATGAATTACCCATAATCTCCAAGGACTACAAAATTAACTTATATTCTTCGAAATAGGTTTTTGCGGGTCAGTCGGAGTCTTGGGGAATACTTCACAAAATGTCTTTGTGACTTTCAGTCTTCGTTTTCCTTGTTCACTTCCAGATGCGTTGCCAGTTTTGGATTGTGATTTTCGGTCACAACCCTTGACACCACTTTCGCTCTTCTTGAAATGCAAACTGATTGGGAGGATTTTGAAGATTTTAATTAGGTACCATGTGAGTAATGGGGGAGTGAGTTCGACTGTCGATTGAAATAAAGGAATAGATAGTTTTGGAATTTGAGTAAGAATCAATTTGAGTTTATTGATTGAGGGAGGTGTGTTCGAAGATTTAGCGGTTTCTTAGAGATAGTGTTTTCTAATTTGAAAACTTTCTCTCTCCAATTTTAACGTAAAAGGCTGTAGTGGTTATGATGAAGAAATATTTATTTAAATCATAATAAATAATTAATTAAAATCTGAATTTTGTATTATGAAACTTAATTCTTGATTTATGAAAATGGATTTTAAATACTGCCTAGGCTGTAATTTCCACTAAAATTTTTTTTTTTTTATGTAAAAAAAAGATTTCACGTGTAATTTTATTTTTTTACATATTAGCCCAACTTGCGGCCCGATTATGGATCCGTTCCTAGGTGCGTGTTTGTATTTTTGATAAACTAATGGTTCTGGACTCAGAGCCTAAATCTTTCCTTGTATGCATAAATAGAGTTTTGTGATAAACTTTTGTTGGACCATCTTCACTAGACCGGCTTGAGCTTTTAACTCAAACTATTAGGAATAACGCATATAAAGCCCGATCAGTTGACATATTCTCATCGGTATGGTTAGAACATGGCTCTAGTAAGGGGTGAATCCGCAAATAGAGTTATTAACTTGAGATCTCACACAACGTAGCCATTTAATATTGCTTTCGTAGAGTGGTGAAATCATTTATCACATAAGACTTAACTTACAAATGACAAAAAGAATATCATTTGCTCGCAATGGCGGATCTAGGAATCTAGATGAGCACAAGCGGCCGTCTAGTATAAGAAAGTATTTGAGCCAAAAATTTGACGATTCACAAACAATACTGAATTATTGATCGAAATGAGAAAACATTCAATTTTGTATTCAATGATCAATAACCAACCGAAAAAACACAAACTGTAAAGTGTTAAAATAGAAAATCTTACGTAAGAAAACCCTAAAAGTGCAAAGGATCGGATAACTTAATGCACTCTCTTTCTTAGTTTTAGAGCTCCATAAGAGCCAAATGGACTTTATTTCTTGAAGTTTTATATTATAAGTTCGTGACTTAAATTTACACAAAAAGAATCGGTGTCTCCTTCTAAAGGTCCAGGAATAATATTTGGTCTAGCTGACTTATTGATTAATCACAATCTCATATTCATATTGGATATGCTTCGTTTGGAAACAAGATTGTCCTGCGTTAGTCTCGTTTTCAATTATTGAAAAAAGTGGGATCAAAGTATAGCATCTTTAATTTTGTGGTTAAGAGAAAATGGGGACCCCTCTCATAGAAGACCCATATAGATATATCAATCATGCTATAAGTACATGAAATTTTGACAAAAAGTTTTTTTACAGACAATACATGACGTGAAATCATTGGAAGATGAAGAGAGAGAAGGTCAATAATGCGCTGCCACGTCAGCATCGGTATGAATTCTGTCAATATTTTTCTATACTCATGACTTTTTCCTATAGATATATACATAACACATTATATATACCATTTTGTGTTCAGCATTCTTTTACATGCAAGTTAAATTCACTTTGTTAATCAAATGTATGATATGTATACAATTTTATACACGCACGACGGGAAAATTTGAACTAATTGGGCCATTATTAGTTCCCATACCTTGTTGGTTCCTTCTTAAAACCTGCAGAGAGAAAAAAAAAATATCATAAGATGTTGACAACTTCTCACATGCGTGCGGGGTCCGCATGTTTAAAAAATTAAAAAAAAAAAAAAAAAGTGGGCCCTTCTATTGTGAGTGTATGCCAACCTGTGCGTCAATATAGGATTGTACAAATAGCATTGCTCAAAATATATAATTACTTTTGCAAAGTAATAAATAATAATGGATGACTAGTTACTTAGACAATTGTCCTTGTTCTTTTTGAAAGAAAGTGAGCTACTTAATGTGGGGCTTATGACAAATCCTAACTAGCTTGGGGCCCTCCATGTCATCGCTATCAAATAGACCAAGGGTATTGTTAATAATGAAGAGAAAGAGTAAACTTGTGACTGCATGATTCGAATAGGGGTTGTAATGTTAACATTTAATTGATATAAACATTTTTAACTTTTGCACGCACTTACGTCCCCACTTTATTTCATCATTTTTCCATAATAAACCTTCCATTAATTAGAATATCTTATCCTCAATAATGGTATCTGTACAAAAATATTCGTAACTTAAATTTAGGTTATTTTATTACTTTCCATTTTTATGCATGATTAATTGCTATGAATAACAGTAATTATCAGAAAAAGCTGACGATTGCCATGGCTCCATCTATATAAGTATGAACCCATATTGCAGCTATTATTAGTAGCCTATATATATGGGTCCATCTTTAAAATAAATTGTACATTTGGTCTATGAATCTCCTGTAAACTTATCTCTCATAATTAACAATTTTATAAGAAAAAAATAAACTGAAAAATAAGTACACGAGCAATTAAGTTGAAATGAAGTCATGTAAATCAAAATAATCAAAATTGTAGGCTGACTTCATGCAAGCAATGTATGGTAACATATCTATCTAATTAACATGGGTTAAATAATTAGATAGTCCATCATTAAAGTCAAAATCAAATTAACATTATTACGGTAAGAGCCTAGATGCATCATTATAAAGTCACCTTTGGGCTAACAATATACCTCGCTGTAAGATACTCTTAAAACATATGATCAAGTTAGTTAACAAAACANTAAGAGCCTAGACGCATCATTATAAAGTCACCTTTGGGCTAACAATATACCTCGCTGTAAGATACTCTTAAAACATATGATCAAGTTAGTTAACAAAACATATTGATTTTCGAAACACCAACACCTTTGGACAGAAGGAGATCTCTAGACCAAGTAAAATCGTTAATCGTTTTATGCCAATTTTCAAAAAATATCACATATAATAACACCTTTGGGAAAAATACTATATGTAATAATTCAAAATTATGATACTAACGTCCAAATTTATTATTTTTTTTGAAGAAAACCGAATAAATAAAAATGAGTGTACCACTTTAGCAGCTACCACCCACTTTTATTTCAAAATATTTCTCATAATGAGAGCACTAAGATAGACTTGAAGTCCATGAAAAATACATTAATAATAATCACAATTATCAACCGACGAAAAGTAAAATTCAGGCGCGATTATGGGACGAAATTGGCAATAAAATTTCATTATATGAAAATGAAATTTAAATGGACAAATAGCAACGGCATTTAAAATATTTCAACAAAAATATAAACTCGTCAATTTTAAATATAATTTTAATTTTAGGTCGAAATTGAAATGTATTTGGATCAAATTTAAAAATCCCATTAAAAAAATTCAAATTTAATATTTCAAAATTGCAAAATTGACCCTAAAATTAAAATTATGAAAAGGGCCTCAAAATTTAGAAATTACAGCACATGTCCTTTCTTTAAAATGATACTTTTTTCTAAATTTGCAGGTTGGCCCCCAAAATAACTGAAATTGCAAAGAAGGCTCCCGTCCCCAAATTAACTTTCCCCGAATTGCAAAAAAACCCTAGGTAATGAAATTTGATGGCGCCGCCGGGCCATCCACGTCTCTATGCAGTTCACGATAGCCGTAAGCTGCTGGAAGGCTCCTCCTCCCAACGAGGCTGCAGCCCCTCCTCCCGCTCTTGACATTCATCCACAACTCAAGCCAAAACAAAACCCAGATGTCATTACACATACACACAAACGGGAAGGCTGCAGCTTGTAGTGACAACTTAGAAATCAAGGGCAAAATGGAATGGATGTTCAACTTGCTTGAATGTTAGTTTCTACATTATCTCATGCATTATTCATACACACATATATATGCATACACAGAGAGGAAGATGAATTGCATATAATTTTCCTGGGTTTTTGCTTTGGTGGTACACATATGCACGAGAGATGGTGAATGAATTGTTTATACACACATATGCACACAGGCGGAAAAAAATAGGTTTAGGGGTAATTACAAAACATGTATGCAGACGGATGAGCAGGAGAGAAGACAGAATTTCAAAAATCAAATTTTTTTTTTAAAGATTCTAATCTTAGCATGCCCTCTCTGATACCAATTGTTGATAATTTCACAGTAATCATGCTAAGAACAAGAATCGTGTATTCTAAATTGGTAGATTGAAATTCGTACATGTGGAAGACATTATTGTTTTTGAATATTACCAGCTAGATCTTCTTCTCCTTACTCCTCAAAATAATCAGCCATTAATGGGGTAAGCCGAAATGATATGGAGAGGAGAGAGGACCTAGCCATTTTATAGAAAATCATAAAGTCGGCCCATTGCTGACTCTAACCCTAATTAGAGTTTACATAATTTTGGGCCACATACTTAAATTACCTCATTATAATAATATGGACCGTAAGGTGTACAATTGCCCAAGTGATCACTAACATATTGNCCATTACTGACCCTAACCCTAATTAGAGTTTACATAATTTTGGTCCACATATTTAAAATTACCACATTATAATAATATGGCCCGTAAGGTGTACAACGGCCCAAGTGATCACTAACATATTGGGCCTTATCATAGTATCATTGCAAACCATACATCTAACCCGTGAAATTCGTAATTAAATGAAAGTCCACATAATAGAATTATTCTAACACACAAACCTTGGATTTTCAAAGGCATGGAGGGACCACATGAAGGTAATTGAAAATCAAGTTTTTATTTTTTTTCCTGTGAGGGCAGAGTTTACACGGTGTTGTGAAATGAAATAATGAACAACCCCTGTTTTCACTAAGCTTGTTTTGGAGTTTGTTAATATTCTACTTTTGTTTTCAACTATGTTTTCAGTAGCCATTACATATTAATTCTAGGCAACAGTTCAGATACTATGCTTTTAGTTGAGCAAGCTTACCGCGATCATTAGACTTAAATAAACATTTGAGTTCATTAACTGATATGACTGAAACAACACATTAAGTTCAACCCTATCGCAAATGCCAGAAGACTAGTACAGATAAATAAAGAATGGTAAAGTCTTACAAAATGAACAATTAATACTACTCTTACGTAAGTATTACACGTATTTAAGATTGTTGATTGTTGACCCCAAAAAATGAATCAACAGATGTCGGGCCCACTCACGCCAAGTCAAATACGGTTCCGGCGCGTTCCTATCGAAATGATGACGGTAGCAATGAAGAAACGGACGCGGGAGATACTTTACGGCGAGAGACAATATTGTTCGAACTCTAGCGGGAGGAACGAAAGCAATCGCACTA
>CAIGRT010097687.1:0-11566 GCA_903798405.1 Fraxinus platypoda | reverse complement strand
TTTTTAATTTTCATATAGAAGTTTGTTTCTTTATGGTTGAAATGAGCAGCTGTGTAATTTTTTCTACTAAAAAATCTGGATTTGTGAGTTTTATATGTTTTACAAACTAGATTTCAGCCAGATTTCACATATTATAAACTAGTCTGCATCTGTGCACGAGTGAGTGGGATTTATGATAATTATGTCCTCTTGAAAGAAGCATAAGGAGATGGACTTGATAGTCAAGTTCCTTTTCTCGTTTTGATATAAGAGTCAACTCTGCNACTAGTCTGCATCTGTGCACGAGTGAGTGGGATTTATGATAATTATGTCCTCTTGAAAGAAGCATAAGGAGATGGACTTGATAGTCAAGTTCCTTTTCTCGTTTTGATATAAGAGTCAACTCTGCTGAATTTGAGTATTTTGAATTCGCGCTACTAAGGCTAGACAAAAATCCCGAATCGGACCCGAAACGAACTGAACCGAGTGATTCTTTTTAAGTTAAATACCCGAATGAGTATCTTAATCGAGAACCGACGGGTTCGGTTCGGTTCTCGATTCTAGACCAAGAACCGAATAAAAACCGAATTTCTCTAATTTTTTTAATTTTTTTTATCTTAAATAAGTCAAATTATTTTAGTTTTTTAAAATAAATTGCTAACTAATTAATTTAGTCAAAATCCAAAATATGATTTTACTATTTTTAATTTTCAGCCAAGCCCAACTTAATCAAATTGACCTAAGTTTTACTCAAATTTCTTATTCTACCGTAGTGTCATTTCTACCGTTCTATTATTGTGAACTAGCCATCTTCCTCTTTGTGGTGATTTTAATAGTTAAATCTATGAAGAACTCAACAAAGAGAGATGCAAAATATATCACGAGATTAGACTACATTATTTTGTAAGAATTAAGATTGAATATGTCATAGTCGAATTAATGTAACGTTGTTGTAATTTTAAAAAAAAAATTAATTATTGTACGGAATCCTGGAACCAATTAGAACCGAACCAAATGGAACCGAACCCAAACGGTTCCTAATTAAATTTAGACCTGACAGTTTCATTTACTAAATACCCGAAAATTTCAGGTTTGGTTCCGTTCTCTTTAGAACCGAACCGGACCATGTCCACCCCTACGCGCTACTGTTCGGAGTGGAAAATTCTTACTGGGTAAGCAAATAAGATCTGGATTTTGTTTCTTTATGTTGCCCAATATGTTGACTGTTTTATGGAAGCATTTTATGTCTTATGTTTACAAATGTCATCGCTGTATGTTTATTTCGATTGTTTATCTAAGTAATTGTTTTATCTATAGAATGGGTACTGACTATATTTTACCTTTTAGAGGATTGTAAATGTACTGGTGCTGTAAGCGTTTTGTTAGTTCGTAGTCACAGAGAAAAGGAAATAATTAGTCGAGTTCACATCACTGATATGGCACAGAGGAGCTTGTACAGATGTGGCCACTCATTGGAGAATATGGTAAGCAACACTGCAAGTTATTTGAAACGTGGTTACTTTTATACTGAAAGCTATCGTACAGGTTATACTAACATCATCACTTAAACCTACTGGATCTATATTCTGTAAAGCTATCGATGTTTACTTCTTTATCATTTCATTAAATTTCTTAGGCTAATGATTTAATTAGGTTTTTTCGCACGTACCAATTGTGAGTGTCAACTTTCCCTTTTGGCAAAAATCCTTAGTTGGAATCTTTTGTCTGTTATTTTCTCTTATCATTTTGTTTCTTCTCTATATAGCATTGTTAGTTGACATGATATGCATGGCTGACAAGTTTGGAAGATACGCATTGAATGCCCAATTGATATGTAACACGAATATGATGCTTTATGGATGCCTTACAAAAACTGATTTTGTTATTTGATTTTTTGTTCTTGACAGGATTCACAGTTTTCTCTCTATGGAAGTGTTTCTCCGCAATATTTTCTTGAGTGTTCATACTTTAGTCCATCAGTTATCCTTCTGAAGCCGAGTTTGTAAATAGAATTTGTTCTTGTAGATAAATGGAATCAAAATCAGTTAATGTAGTATTAGATAATGGTTGCAAGATTGTTGTTGACTCGAAGAAAAACTGGGCACATAGGATTGAATCTAGCCGCAAGTTGTTGTCCATGCAGTCCAACCATAACTCAATTGTTAGCAAGCTTGGCAAGAGAAAAAGAACAGATGATTGCCAAACAAAGTGTGACTCACACTTGCAGAAATCTCTACTAAAAAATTACTCAAACTTTATGAAAAGTGGACTGCCAAAGCGCTTACTCTTTTATCAGAATGGCGAGTGGAATAATTTTACTCAGGATGTTATTGATGCTGTAAAAGAAGATTTTCTGGCAAAGAAGGCTGCAATCGAGGTACATCTTAGCGATTCTCATATAATACTAGATGTCCTACGTATGGTTAAAGTAGATTTGGCAACAGGTTTACAAAATCCTATTGCGTGGATTGATGAAGCCGATAGATGTTTCTTTCCAGAGATATATTCTGCCAATGTTGAAATGCATGATACCTGTTTAACTGAGTCTAAAAGAGGTGAAGAATTTGTTGACGACAACCAAAATGGAGCTTTTGAAATAAATTTGCACCTTGAGATAGGAGTTGATGGAATAAATAATTGTAATATGGAGGAATGTGTGGAAGAATCAAATGTCAGTGCAAAAAAAGTGAAAATTAACCAAGAACATCTTCAAAATTTCTCTGACGTTTCTGGTGATTACAAAGACAAACAAATATCTGATGCAAAAAGAGGACAGGGTTACGACGAAAACAAACAGATTGGGGAAGAAATTTCTTCTAGGTTCAAATCTGCATTTAAAACTGTGGATTCAGATGCTGTAAGAAGCATGTTTCTCATGGGTATGAGTCCACTTGGAAAAGTGGAAATAGTTGAAATTAGCAATTGCTTTAGTAACATGTTGCAAACCCGTTTGGAACTGTTCAAGAAGCAGCTTGAAATCACACAAATGTATCGTGGGAACCCAAATGTTCAATATGCTTGGCTTGCTTCTTCCAAACGCACAGTTCCTAGCATTATGATGCATGGTTTTGGGCATGGGGGACCTGAATTTAAGACCAAATATGGACACGGAGCTCACCTCACTGCTGTAAATAGTGCCTCTGCCAGGTTTGAATAAAGTACCTATATTTCGCATAATCTTCAGGCAAAGTTGTATACTTACATATATGGTACATACAAACTTAATAATTTGAATAATAATATTTCTCTGGTTGCTATTGATAATAATCAGGTGTTTGTTCATATTGTATTGAACTATCAACAAATCACAAAGTTAAACCCCCTCTATTTGTTTATTTTTTTTTTTGACATGGATGTTAGTGATGCAATACTATTCTTTGACAAAGTTCTACATGATAGCAGAGGGAATAAATCTTTCTCATCTGTTCATATTTGCTATTATTTTTGTTTCTTAGAAGTATTCATCTTATGTTTGTCAGTGCAAGTTATTGTGATGTTGACGAAAATGGAGTGCAACATATGGTGCTTTGTCGCGTCATATTAGGAAATATGGAACCCTTGCGTCCTGGATCTCAACAATGGCATCCTAGTGATGAAATTTATGACAATGGTGTTGACGATTTGAAGAATCCAAGTCTTTATATTGTTTGGAATATGAATTTGAACACACACATCTATCCAGAATATGTTGTTAGCTTCAGAGTATCTCCTGGGATTGAAGGTATTTCTAGTGTGCATTATGTTTGCTTTCTTCATATCAATCTCCAAATACAAGTACCTATTTTATAAGTACATTGACTGACTTTAACTGTATGGAGTTCGTCATTCAATGTGACGTTTTTGAAATGTTTTTCTTGGTCTTATTGATGTGGACATAGGAGAAACAATTGTCATTGAGCCCCATTTACATAAATATGCTGTTGATTTATGACACTGGTCAAATTTATTTGCCAATATTTTATTTGCTAACAAGGGAGATGACAGGTTTTGTCAAGTCACTTGCCATTTTGTTAAGTCAAATTTCTTTCAAATGTCATACTACCAATTTGGAAAGTGGACATTGCATGTCTTGTAAGTCTTTGACGTATTATATTTTTCGAAAAAAGGAATTTGTTACATCTATTAGGGTTCAAATTGGAGTTCTGACGGGGGTGAGCCAAAATTGTTCATAAGATCAACATAATAGTGATACGATTATAATACTTAAATTTATTGGACCTGTTAACTGTAGAATTTGTTTTATAGGATTCAAAAATTGAAGTAAATTACTGCATTTTCCCACCCCATCCCTTGTGGCTCTCCACTGGCAATAAAAGAAAAAACTGCCATCTGTGTGTGTCCCTACATCTTGGGCAAACTACTTAAAATTTTGAAGGATTACTAGCTTGTGTTTGCCCTTCATTTGCTGTTAAATATAATTTTTAACAGCTTTGATAGGAAAGGATGTTTTCCCTACATGTGGTGCTATCAAAACATTTGGAACCTGGACAATAGTTCAGACACTTGTCCAGGGTCTTACAGTGATTGAGAAGTTTGAATAAACTATATTTCATATAAATTTGAATGTGCATTTTGAGAAGTGTGGATTACTTTGGACAATTATTGAGCTTAAAAATGAATAAAAGAGGTTGAAAATATAAATATTTTATGCTATGCATGTTTCTAAAGCTGAAGCGCAAAGATTTTATTATTTTGACCCCACTCCTAGCACCTATACGAAGTCTAGCTGATGTGATCTTTCACAATTGGGCATGGATAGTGGCAATATTACTTTTCTTATGTTATGAGGAATGATGAATTTGTTTGAATAATACATGAGCATACAATCTTTTTATGTGAATTACTTGATTTATCTACTCGCTGGCTGTCTATCAAAGAATTCTGTGTACTCAAGGATGAACTATCTCCATATTTCTGTAGGTGTTGGGGAAGGAAGCAGGCTTGATATGTCTGGAATCACTAGTGAGGGACCACAGGGCCAGTTACAGCTTGATTCATCTCCAGATGAATGGGTAATGCTCTAATTTTCCAAATGACTTTTGGCTACCTTACTAGTGTTGGCTAGTGAACAGTTTACCTTCAATGGAAAGGTTTCAATCAACATAATACTAAGTCAGGTGGTCCAATTCAAGCATATGAAGACATGGATAACTGACACAAAAGCTTCTTTGCATTTACGTCATGTTCCTTGATTGAAAACTAATGTTCTTTGATTAAATGCGGGACCTATGATACTTGTCTTGGCATGTATATTTTAAGAAAAATAGCAAATGGTATACCGGGAATAAAGAAGGCGTACCATGAAAGCCACTCTTATTCCTAATATGCAAAATTATGGCCATGGTAACAGGTGGAGGAAGTATGTATTCTTCATAATATTCTGCTTGGGTTGTACTTCTGTTGTTGTGCCTATTCAGATCTAGTGTGATTAGTATTTCCACAACAGAACCTACAATGCAAGTTTCATCATATTCTTGGATTTCCTTCGCAAATGCGATTGAGGGTGACAGAGAGAGGATTTGTTTCTGGGAGGAAAGTTAAATTGGTTCTCGTTTCCTCGCTGCTTCATTTCACAGATTATGCCCCTGTTTGCTAAGATTGAAAAAAATCTAAATCAAAGTCAACAATTAATTTTAACCACAAATTTAACGGGATCCATAACTTTTATCTACTTTTCAATCATACATTTCATCAACTTTTATCAAAATTTACTAATAATCTATTTATTAGCTAAACCAGACGGGCTCTATAAATTTTTGTTGTTAACGCTGTCCCCTTGCCCTTATTTGATGGCCATTATTTTGAGAAAATGGAGTTTTGAATAGTGATTTTTTGGAGAATATGTGGTTAAAAAGTGGAGAAAAAATTTGGGTTTGCATGCAAAATATTTTATCGTGTAAATGTGTGGTTGAAAATGAGTATGAGAATTAAAGAGTTTTGAAATAATGGTTGTCAAATTGGGGCTATCTTTTGTTTAATTACTTTTTGAAAAATGGGAGATTGAATTGAAACTTCAAGTCCAGACTTGACGGATAATGACCATTTTAGATTGTTATCTTTATTGACTGTTCACAAGCATGTTTATTTGAGACTTTCTCAAATTGAAAAAAAGGTTGTGAATGTCGGATTTCACGGTGTCTTCTTTCTTGCAAGTCATTCTTTCATGCACTTGTTAATTTGCCAAACTACCCCACCTCCTGTTTTAGTCTAATTTGGAAATCTTGTATCCCTTCTAAAATTTGGCCTTCAATAAGAGAATTAGTACGTGCTTGATGAATTTTGAACCAGATGGTAGAATGCTTACTAGCTTTTTGATTGGATTTTGAAGTAACAGCTTTATTCTCGTATCCTAATTTCTTTAGTGATTTGATAATTTTTGTAGCAGACATTTTTTTTCATAGCAAACATCAGTGACTTGTTTTCCTATGATAAAAAAAAAAAGATGATAAATTTGCTTATTTATTATTCTTACCGTGACTTCCTGTTTTAGTTAATAATGTTCAATTTTAATAGGGGAGGAATTGTGACACAAATGAATTTGTGAACAAAATTGCACAAGAGGCCCCTAGTATTGGGTTGACTAACTCCAAGGCTCCTAAATCACCTTGGATGCCTTTTGCTATGTTATTTGAAGCTATTTCGAATAAAGTTTCTCCCAAGGAGATGAAATTGGTGCAGTCTCAATATGCATTGTTCAGGGTATGTCAAGGAATCTATAACCATGGCTTCTGTTTCATTTCTCTTTCCTTTGTATTTTAACTATTTTTTGATCTCTTTTCTGGCACTATAATAGAGCAAGAAAATCACGCGAGATGAGTTTATTAGAAAGTTGAGATTGATAGTCGGGGATCAGCTGTTGAAGTCAACTATAATTGGTCTCCAATCCAAGGTAAGACTAGACTTATCCCTACTCTTGAAATTACATGTAGTTAAAGGTTCTTCTCCCACCCACCCCACCCCCCCCCACGCCAAAAAAAAAAAAAATTTTTGTGAAAGGGATGCTGCCTTGGATGACGGCTGCATCATTAGACGATTCCACCAATAATGCTTGAAGGATTGTAAAGCGGCAAGGAACATTATTAAAATATATTTCTGGCCAAGTTTTCATTCTGCAAGTCTTAGACCTTTATTATGATAGTGTAATGAGAAGTTGGTGTTACATTTTTGGAACCGAAACCATGCCAGGAATCAGTTAGTCAGATCGTTCTTCATAATTTTTTATTGGATTGGCGTCGTTTTATTGCTGAGATTGCTGAGACTTGAACATTTAGTGCAGTGGAAACAAATTCTGAATGTTTCTTTGAGCAATAAAACTTGAAAAAAATAACGTTGCTGGTTATTTTTGCAGCCACCGACCAACCCTAAATTTTCTTTGAAAGCTCCAAAGCAGGAGCAAGGATTTTGAGGGTGGTTCTACATTATTGCTTTATGTCTTCTCGTTGATTTTAAGTTCCGTGGCTTCAGAATGTATAACGAATGTAAGTTCCTATCGATCTAGTCATAGGATTGTCGATCTTGTATCTGTTGCAGTTTTCGATTTTCCCTTGCTCCAGCAGTCAAATGTAAGTTTAAGCTTTGCTTATTTTCGTGCATTTACTGGATGTTAGAAACAACTTCTCTGTTGTGAATCGACGGAAAACTACTGGAATTTTCAAGAGTTAATTCTGTTATATTGGTGTTTTTCGATTTTTTTTTTTTTTTAAAGTGATTATAGAGAATCTATACCATTTCAGATTTAACACGTCAATTTTATTTTCTTAATGATAAATAAATGTTACATTACTAGTAGAAATTTCAGTAATTACATACACTTATCTTTCTCTAGTAATGTTACGACTAATTCTCTTAAAAGTACAACTATAACAAAACTGAAATTTTAAAATTCTTTCTCAATTAGTAAAATTATTTGCCAATGTGTAGGATCAAATAGAGCCATCGGTAATTAGACATTAATGTTTAGGACAATTTTAACTCGCTACCTCGTAGTGTATTGCTTGCGCGATCAACACACGTATTACATCCTTAGCCACATAGATGTGTGAACACGATCTTCCACATTTGCAGCACCATCCCTCAATCGGCAAGCTCTCGTGCTTTGCGCGCTTGCTTGCAAAGCCTCTGCACATACTGCTTTCGACACCAACCTTCATCCTATGGCGTAAGTTTCCTCTTGCACATGCTGAATCAACACCTCAAAATGCCGATTTATGTGGAGGTCAACAATTGGTGAATGTTAGACGAAAGTTACGAAATTCTCTTCAGTTGTTTTTTTTGCAGTCGATTTTTAAAATAAATTTACTCCATAGTTTCTTGAGATAATTTGAGCAGCAGTTAGGCCTTTAAATTGATTGACAAAGTTGTTGATTGAAGGTGTCCATGGTGGCAATGTTGATGATAGAATAGGTGGTCGAACCATAAATACAGATCGTGCATGTGGTCGAAGATGGGGAAATTCAAAATTGGGCATGGCAATGATGGTGCTAGGACTCAAGGTGCACCTATTTTGAATGAATTAACTATTTGTACGCACAAAGTGTACACCTTAATTGACACCCTCCTATGTGTAAAAGATCTGACAGTTGATTGGAAATGTGTTGTACAATGTTAGATTTTGTTGACAACATGCCACGTGTCTTGTTATCATTGGAAAGTTTGAACAATTTATTTTTTCAACTAACAATTTTTTGTCAGCTCCTACATTGTCAATAATGTTGTCATCCAACATTGTACAAATAGCTAAATCCTATTTTATGAAAGATTGAGAAAACTAATTTACTCCTTTTTGTAGGTCGAGGACCAGCTCGTTATTATGTCAATGGATTGGGGGATAAACAGTGAAATTCTCCCATTAAAAGTAACTGTACTTTAGTGAAATGGACTCCCACGTGTGATCACTTATTCGCTCAACAGTGGGTTTCGATGCTTCGTGTTTATTTATTTATTTATAAATATATCATATTTTAATTACATAAAAGTCGTTAATTTTTGTTTATTATTATATTTATATTCTTAACTATTTTTTTTCTCACCTTAATTGACACCCTCCTATGTGTAAAAGATCTGACAGTTGATTGGAAATGTGTTGTACAATGTTAGATTTTGTTGACAACATGCCACGTGTCTTGTTATCATTGGAAAGTTTGAACAATTTATTTTTTCAATTAACAATTTTTTGTCAGCTCCTACATTGTCAACAATGTTGTCATCCAACATTGTACAAATAGCTAAATCCTATTTTATGAAAGATTGAGAAAACTAATTTACTCCTTTTTGTAGGTCGAGGACCAGCTCGTTATTATGTCAATGGATTGGGGGATAAAGAGTGAAATTCTCCCATTGAAAGTATGACAATTCTTGTTGTACATAATTTATGTACATAGAAGTGTACATAACACTCACATGGGATGTGGCCCACCATGTGAGTGGAGCCCACCCCATGTGAGTGTTATGTACCCTCTATGTACATAAATTATGTACCCCTAGCAAGGCCCTTAAAAGTAACGGCGTACTTTAGTGAAATGGACTCCCACGTGTGATCACTTATTCGCTCAACAGTGGGTTTTGATGCTTCGTGCCTTGGAGATAGGCTCGTACACACGTGAGTACTTGGATTGGGCATCTTCTCCATTATCACTGGACATAGTTATATTCATACCAATTTTTTTTTTTTATAAATATATCATATTTTAATTACATAAAAGTCGTTAATTTTTGTTTGTTATTATATTTATATTCTTAACTATTTTTTTTCGTAGTATTCTTATTTTTTAACATTTCATTGTTCAGAAAATTTTAGTGTTCTAAAAAGTGACGTCTAAGCGCAAAGCGGACGCAAAACCCCCCTCCTCGTGCTTTTTTATGTTTTTTTTAATTATTTTTTATTTATTTCTGTTCACGCCTATTTGTGCGTTAGTGCACTTCTTTTTTTCAATATAGTATTTTATAATTTTTATGTTTAGTAGGTATTATTTTAATTATTAAATAATTTTTTGGTTGATTTAAAATTTAATATAAATATTAAAATAAGAAAACATTTTTTTACGTTTTTTTTATGCCTAGGCCTCGACAAGCCCGAAACTTGGCCTCCACGTCTCGCAACGTTTTACGCTTTTTAGAAAATTGAAAATTTGTGTCCTTAATCATGATATTTTCGTCAAAAAATATTGTTACATACTTTAAAATGAAGAATAAATATTTAATTGCATTTTTGCATTATTATTTAATTTATTTCTTAAGGAAAATATCGAAAAGAAATTATAATCAGGAAAAAATTATGTTAATTTAAGAACAAAAATTCGATAAAAGAATTATGAAACATAAATGTGATAATGTGTAAAAGGTTCAAATTATTTCATGCAATTAAAATATAGTCTAATTATTAAAAATTGTGATGTGAATATATTTTTAAATTGATAAAAGAACCTTCTCATTGGAAATTTTGACCTTTTACATGTTAGTGTTGTAATTTAGTTGGTGATTTGTATGTAGTACTACATTTTTAATTTCACTTAAATTCTTCAACTTTTGAAAATTCTAATGCTTATGTCCATAACTTTATTTTTTGACGAATTCTTATTTTCAAAATTTTATTAATTATTATATCTCATTCTTGATGATGATTTCTTTCAAAAGATTTTTTTGCGTGTTTTGAAATGAGGAAAAAAAAATATCTTTATTATTATTTTAAAAAATATATGATATACAAATAAATCATTTTATAACATATAAGTTTAATATTAATAATTTTTTTTATAAATTAAAATAAAAAAAAGTAAGTTACTCATTTTGCGAGTAAAATAAAAGTTACTTTTAAAATAAGTAATTCTTTTACTTTAAAAATAAAACGAAAGTAAATTACTTAAATATGTTTGAAATCAAAAGGGTAAGTTGAAGGGTTCCCCCCCAACCTTTTTCAAAAGTTGTAGTTAGTCCTTACCTTTAATTTTTGGCAACAGGCATCCCGACCTTTTAGAACAGAATTCATCCCTATTGACATATTTTGTTTAGTTTTGCCTCGAGGAAAAAATGGAAAATCAACAAAAAAATTTCAAGAGAGAATAAATACAAAGATTATAAAAAAGAAAAGAGAAGAAAACAGTTTCTTCTTTCAGCCATGCTTGGTGTATATCCTATTCGACAACCTTTTTAACAGAATGCCACACGAAATTTGTCATTTGATAGTTCAAAAAATAGCTGTTTTTTCATCCAATAATTTTTTAACAACACACTTTTCAATCATCAAGGTGGTAAATAGTAATGTACAAATAGCAAAATCCTTCTTCTTTTACCTCCCCACCCACCCACCCACCCACGAACACACACACCGCCACCACACTCACCAAACTAAAAATCTTCATTTGTTTGTTTACGATCAATAAATTCAAGTATCTAGGCAAACCCAATAATCGCTAATATAGAGCTTGTTTGGTATGGATTTTTTGGGTGAAAAATTGATTTTGAATAGTGATATGATGGAAGATGTATGGTTGAAAAAAAAGATAAGATTATTGATGTGATGGAAAATATTATTTTATTGAAGAATGTGTGGTTGAAAATGAGAATTGATTTAATGTAGAAAATGAAAATC